>VSMD01139721.1:0-80919 GCA_008750895.1 Mirza zaza | reverse complement strand
GCCAATTAATTTCTTTGTATTTATAGTAGAGATGGGGTCTCGCTCTTGCTCAGGCTGGTCTCGAACTCCTGAGCTCAAAGGATCCGCCCACCTCGGCCTCCCAGAGAGCTAGGATTACAGGCTTGAGCCACCACGCCCGGCCCCCCCCCCTTTTTTTAACACAACCTTCTATATAATCGCTTCATAAATTAGTAATGATTCTCTAATATTATTGAATATTCATTTGAATGTTTAAATTTCCACTTGCCTCACAACAGTTCTTTTTCTTTAATCAGAATGCAAATAATATCTAAATATTGAATTTACTTCTGTCTTTTAAGTGCACTTGTGCACTTTTATCTATAGATTTCCTCCACTATCTTTTACTTTCTTCTTTTTTCCTTCTGAAATTTATTTATTGAAGAAACTGTTGATGAATTGCTTGTTTTATATGTTCCCATGTCCTGAATTTTGCTGATCATATCCTGTAGCATAATTAACATGTTCTTCTATTTATATTTTCTATATATTAGTATTTGAATCCACTGGCTTTATTAGAAACAGTTCAATTTTCTTTGGCAGGGCTATTTTATAGGTGGTTGCATATTTTTCCATAAGAAGGGACATGATATCTGGCTGTCTCTCTTTTTGTGATATTAATAACTATCAATGCTCAGCTCCACCAGTTTTTTTTATGCCAAGATGTCCCCATTTGTTTTGATTATCTGAAACTCTTTTTATAGTGTATTCCTCCAGGAGCTATCAAAGAATATTCCTTGAGTATTTATGTTTATGCAGGTTGTACATTTTATCCTTGAAAGTCAGTTTGATTGTTAAATTCATGCCTCATATTTTCTTTTCTAAAGTACCTTAATTTTGTTATTCCGTTGCCATCTGGCATAAAATTTGTCAAAAGTCTGAAGATAATGTGACTTTTTTTTTTCTTTATGAATGACTTAGTCTTTTTGTCTGGGTGTTCAAATAATTTGCCAGAATATATCCTGGCATTGCTGTTTACATAATGAGTTTTTTCAGATATGTAGCATGCCCTCTCAAACTACCATCTAAATATATTATTTTTGTTTTAAATCATAGTAAACTTCTTTTAAATTAAAAAGATTTTACTATTTTTCCTTTGGGAGTTCAAGTTATATATAGTTTAAATTTTATTTTCTTAGCTTTCTATAGTTGTCATTTAATCTTGAATTCTTTGTACATGTTACTTAAAAATTTTACTCTTTTTACTTATATTTTTCCTAAGGTAATATCAGTCCTGTTTATAAACTGCATTCTTTCATTTCTGAAATAATTTCACTTTTATTCCTAATTCTTTTCTGAGTTCTATAACTTTATTTCTAGTTTTTCTAATTCTAATTTACGTTACTCTTCCTTATCTGGCATCATTTTTTTCAAAATTGTAAAAACTTATTTGAAATATACTTCATCAGTTTTGTGGCCTTGTCTTCATGTCACATTTTCATTTTCTGAAGGGATATTATATTGCTTCCTATACTCCTTTTTTTTTCTTGTAACAACTTTGTATGGGATTTGGATGTGCTTCTTTTCTAGTCACTTTTTCATAAAATTAGTTTTTAAGCATACACATTTTTTGCAAATCAGCCCAGTTGAAATATGCCACTCTTGTTCTTGAATGGCCCACTGTGTATTCAAGTGAGTACCTTTGTTTATTTTGGGGTTCCCCTGTTCTCAAGTCTTTTAGCTTCCTTGTTGCTGTTCTCTAATCTCGGGTTTTATAGCTTTGTTTGTCCCCGCCTGCTTATATTTTGGGTTCATAAAGCTATCTTTTTGTCAACTGCTTTTATTTGTTGTCTGTGGGGATTTTTTTTTGTTTTGATATCCTCTTTTTATTCTGTCTAGTTTAAACAGATGTTGCTTTGAACTACTCTTTTTTCTTTTTTTTTTTTTTGAGACAGAGTCTCACTTTGTTGCCCAGGCTAGAGTGAGTGTTGTGGCATCAGCCTAGCTCATAGAAACCTCAAACTCCTGGGCTCAGGCGATCCTCCTGCCTCAGCCTCCCAAGTAGCTGGGACTACAGGCATGCGCTGCCATGCCCAGCTAATTTTTTCTATATATATTAGTTGGCCAATTAATTCCTTTCTATTTATAGTAGAGACAGGGTCTCACTCTTGCTCAGGCTGGTTTCGAACTCCTCACCTCCAGCTATCCGCCCACCTCGGCCTCCCAGAGTGCTAGGATTACAGGTGTGAGCCACTGCGCCTGGCCTGAACTACTCTTAAAGGATAGTTCATCATGCATATTAAGGTGGGTGCAGGAGAGGAGAAACCTAAATTATATTGAGCTCTTCTGCTTTAAGGAAGTGTTTGCCTTTTGTGGATATAAATGGCTACATTCGCCATAAGCCAGTTTGTTGAAATTGGTTTGGTGGTTTCATGTAAATAGTAAAATATGAAACAGTATCGATTATGATGCATTGTTTAAAAGAACTGTAGACCATGTAAAGTCATTGTCAAATGTATAGCTTTGTTTTTCCTATAATCTATATATCTCAAAATATTAACATTTCACGTATTTATCTTGGAAAAACTAAAACAATTGCCATACTTGGAATTGAATCTGTACGTTCACCCTGTGCAAAATAGAAAACATTTCTGATGGTAACGTGGTATTATTCTCACAGCTTTTGAGACTTGGATATGGATCCTAAGAGGATAAATGTCCTTGTACCTTGGTGGTGGAAAGGTACTCACTGCATATCAGAGGGATAATTTAGAGAGGAGACAAGAGATTGTATTATGCAGTATTAAAGGAACTCATTTTCCTAGGCAACCCCTGTGGGTTTGGATTATTCCTATGAGAACTGGGTTTTAAATGAATTTTAAAATTCAGTTCCCAGTTGTTCTTCGGGAACTAGGCATGGGAACTCGCCTTTGGAAGGCTTCTATCAATCTAAGAGTGAGACACCAGTGAGAACAACAGAAACACATATTTATCCAGCATTTATTAGGACCAGAAGGAACCCAGGAAGAAGATAGTAGAAGTAAGTAGATCCATGTGGATATTGCATGACAAAAGAAAAAGAGTCTCAGTATAAGCACTGAAACTTCATGGGAGGAGTTTAGGAAAAGAAGTACCAGCAAAGGTGTTGGACTAAAGAAAGATGCTAAGTTCGAGGATCTAAATTCCTTGTCTCTTCAAGCTTTATAGCAAGAATCAAAAGCTCATGGCCGGCAAACTGGAAAGATCTTACAGATTTTTTTTTTTCATGCAGATTGTTTGAAACATTGTAAGGATTTACACAAAATTCCAAATTTCTTTCCTATTTTCAAAACCAGCGGATTTCACTGACTGTGCTCCTCTCGTTAATTAGGAAGCTATCCTTTAGAGAGGCCATGCACTCTGTAGCTTCCTATAATCCCTAGCTCTCTGCATTTTACCACACTCACCTGCCTTAATGCATCAACATAACCTTCCTGATCATTAAAGTATTTGTGTTTGAAACCTCTGCTTTAAAGGATAAAGAGAATAACTAACTGCATTCCAAATACCAGGGTTTGCATTTGCATTCCAGGAATTCTGGGGTTCTAGGGATCTCAGACTCACAGATAGTAGAAGGCACAGCCAGGGGAAAGTGATTGCAAGGTGATAAAGAAGAGAGTCAGAGAAAGAGACTTGACTATTGGAAACATGCCTAAAAGAGACAAGAGCAGGGAGTGAGAGTATTTGACAAAAACACGGTACCCCAGGGCAGCTCCTGGTCATGCTTGTAAAATGCTCGAGAGGGAGATAGTTTCAGCATTCTAACCTCTAAACTATTTTTTAAATGTTAATACACAGCATAATACATCCTTTATAGCAGTTTAAAAAATTGTCATAAAAATACGTAGCATAAAATTTGCCATCCTAAACATTAAGTGCACACTTAAATAGTGTTAAGTATATTCAGACTGCTGTGATTATATTTACACAGATCTCTAGAATTTTTTCATCATTTAAAAATTAAACTCTATACCCATTGCACAAAATGCCCATTGCACATTTGCACAAAAAATGTGTTTCCCTTTCCCTCTCTCCTGACAACCACTATTGTACTTTTGGTTTCTATAAGCTTACTACTTTAGATACCTCATATAAATATAGAATCACAGATTATGTTAGTTTATTTATTTATTGACTGGCTCATTCACTGAGCATAGCATCCTCATAGTTCGTTCATGTTGTAGCTTGTGAAGGGATTTCCTTTGCTTTTTAGGGCTCGCTATTATGAGGAGACTTTAAAAAATTTGAGCAAAAATGAAATTAAAGAATAAAAATAAAAAAAATAAACTTTATTTCTCAACACAAGCTCCATCAAGTTCAAGACTCCTTTGTAGATGGTGATACCAGCCATTTAGTCAACCCCTAAAGAACTGAGGGTCCTAGGTATTTCACCGTTTCAACACAGCCATTTTTATATTATTAACTGAAAAAAAATGGGTGCCCTTTAAAGTTTTTGTTTGTTTGTTTTTAAGATTAGGAAACAAACAGAAATCAGAAGGAGCCAAATTAGGACTGTAAGATAAATACCTAATAATTTCCCATTGAAACTCTCACAAAATTGTTTGATGAAAGGGATGAGCAGAAGCATGGTTGTGGTGGAGAAGGACTCTCTGGTGAAGCTTCCCAGGCATTTTTCTGTTAAAGCTTTGGCTAACTTTCTCAAAACACACTCATGATAAGCAGGTGTTGTTATTCTTTGTCTCTCCAGAAAATCAACAAGAAAAATGCCTTGAGCATCCCCCAAAACTGTTGCCATGACCTTTGCTCTTGACCATTCTGTTTTTTCTTTGACTGGCTGACTTCCACCTGTTAATAACCATTGCTTTAGTTGTGTTTTTGTCTTCAAGATTGTGCTGGTAAAGCCATGTCTCATCTCTGGTTACAATTGTTCTTGAACAATGCACTTGATCCCACTTGTTTAAAATTTCCATTGAAAGCTCTGCTCTTTTCTTCAGCTGATCTGGGTACAATGGTTTTGGCACACATCAAGTAGAAAGTTTGGTCAACTATAATTTTTCATTCAGAATTGGGGAAGATGAGCCAACTGAGATGTCTATGGGGTTGGCTATCATTACTACTGTTAACTGTTGGTCCTCTTCAATTAGGGCATGAACAAGATGAATGTTGGTGCCCAAAATTGCTGATGCTCAAAAATTGATGTGGATGGTCTGCTACGGGCTTCATCTTCCACATTGTCTTATACTTTCTTAAAATGAGTTATTGATTTGTAACCTGCTGACTTCTTTGGGGCATTGTCCCTATAAAACTTTTCAGAAAACATCAGTGATTTCACCATTCTTCCACCCAAGCTTCATCATAAATCTGATGTTTGTTCTTGCTTCAATTTTAGCAGAATTCATGTTGCCGTGATTGGGGTTTTTTTCCAAACTAATGTCTTATACTTTTTAGTGACCCAAACTGGATCCTGTTCAGACATGTTATAACAAGTTAGTACAAGTTTACTTTTGGGCAAAAACATCTGAAATCCCTACACAGTTTTTTCATAATTCACATTTGCCACTTTATGGAGACCCCTCATACATACGACATTTTCTTTATCCATTCATCCATCAATGGACCTTTGGGTTGCTTGTAACTCTTGAATGTTGTGAATAATGCTACAATGAACATGGTTGTGCAAATATGCCTTTGATATCTTTCTTTTAATTCTTTTGGATATATAGCCAGAAATGCGATGGCTGGATCTAATGGTAATTCAAATTTTGTTTTTTGAAACACTTCTCTACTGTTTTTTTTTAAAATAGTAGATGTACCACTTTTCATTTCCACCAACAGTGCACAAGAGTTCCAATTTCTTCACATCCTTGTTAACACTTGTTACCTTCTGTGTGTGTGTGTGTGTTATAATGCCCTTACTAATGGGTGTGAAGTGATATCTTATCATTTTGACTTGGATTTTTCTGATGATTACTGATGTTGAGCATAATTTCATATTCTTTTTGGCCATTTGTATATCTTCTTTGGAGAAATATCTATTCAAGTCTTTCACCCATTTTTAAAATTGGGTCATTTGTTTTTGTTGTTGAGTTGTAGAAGTTCCTTTTATTTTCTAGACATTAACCCCTTATTGAATGGATAAAGACATATGGATCAATGGAACAGAATAGAGAGCACAGAAATAAAACCTCATGCATATGATCAAATTATTTGACAAAACCATATAATGGAGAAATAACTGTCTCTTTAACAAATGGTGCTGGGGAAACTGGATATGCACATGCAAAAGAGTGAAGTTAGACTCTTACCTTACACCATGTACAAAAATTAACTCAAAATGGATTAAAATCCTGAATGTAAAATGTAAAACTATAAAACTCATGGAAGAAAACATAAGGGAAAACTTCAAGACATTGGATTTGGCAATGATTTGTTGGATATAATACTCAAAACAAGGCAACAGAAACAAAAATAGACAAACAGGACATCAAACTTAGAAACTTCTAACAACAAAGAAAACAACCATAGAATGAATAGGTAACCTGCAGAATGGGAGAAAATATTTGCAGGCAGTAGTATTTTTAATTTAATATAGTATGATCCATTAATCCAAAAAAGTCTCTACTAACTATTGGAATTTCAGTGTTACAGGAAGGCAGTATTTTAAATCAAAAGATCTTTCTGGAATTCTTAAAAATATACCGTGCTTCTTTCAAGGAACACATTTTAAAAACTGAAAAACTTCATCTATATGATGCAAACTCTGTTATCTTCCTTCTAATTTTTATGATGCTATCAGACATTGCTCTCTTCCACCACTTGCAGAAGTAGAGCATCTCTTCCTCTAGCACCCATTATAAAACCAACAGTGATGCTAACAATAGCAGCTAATACTGTCAAACACTGTATATTTTTTAACTCAGTTGATCCTTACAACACATGTGCATGTGAATGGGTAGCCACATTTCATTTGCCCTCCTTTTATAGATGTCCCATAAATCAAAATTACCAATGCACTCAACTGCTATGATGTCAGAATTATTCTAAAATGACTTCAAGTTCATTGCCTTGACTTCCTCTTCCTCCCATGTGACATCCTTTATTAATTTGCAATATAGCTTTCATTACTTACAGAGCCTTTTCTCAACAGAGAGAGCCAAAGTAACCAAAGAGTTGCTGAGGGAGAAATACAAAAGGGCAAAGATTTGCAAAGTGAAGCGTTCTCAAGAAAAAAAAAAACATCGCTTAGTTCACAGTTGACCTGGAGTCAACCCTTTTGACAGTTGTAAGAGCTGCTTTCTCCCCGGATCTAAACGAGAAAGCAAGGTTTTGTTTTTGCTTTTTTCCTCCCAGGCTGTGCAGAGGATGTGGGTGTGTTCTCAGGAGACAACAGCCAGGAAACTGAAAAGAATATGAAATGCTATGAAGAGAAAGGATATTGTGTCCAAACATATTAAATAAAATTCTCTAAGTGCATCTATTTTTGATACAAATATTTAAAACTATTTCAAAGAAATACGTTCTTCGCTGACTTCTTGGTTTGTACACACTCTGGGTAGTTGTTGTTTAAGTTAGGTGGAAAGGACTTTCAGGATGAGGCATGTGTATAACCAGAAACTGGACAATTAACATCTCTTTAGTACCAAATACAGTTTTTAGAGACCTGTTAGACAAAGAACATTATCTTGACAGAGTTTGGTTCTACGTAGTTTGTAGTCAATAATGATTCTCAGACAATCATCGGGGAGCGTCTATTGAGGTCATTTTCACTGTTCTTGAAGTCATCAGCACATACTAAAAACCCCTGAACTACTGGAAATGTGATGCTATTCACAATTTCACTCCTTAGTCTTCACAAAAAAAGGAAAAGAAGTCGTCGTTTGGGGAAGAAGGAAAAACCCAAGATTTATATATTTATCTCTGTGTACATAAGCATTTTATGCAAAACACTTATTTCTTCTAATATTGAACAAGATAGCTCAATTTATACGTAAACTTTACTGACAAGCATGTGAAAATATCTAGTTGGGCCTAAGACATTTGGTGAGCAAATATAAATTATTAAGGTTATAGTTTTCATTTTTGTCAAACCAAATGGAAATTTGCATTTGGAAATGTATAAAAGGACAAAAGAAAAACGCATACTTAGCACATAGTACATAGAAACACAGGAAACGGAGGCTTAGGGAGGTTATATGAACAGTATCAGGCAATATGGTAGAAAGCGGCAGAGCTGTGAATCAAAGATAGGCCCTCTGGTATTCTAAAATTTATTCTTATTTAAAATTAAAAAGTACTCTGAAAACTTCACTACTATGAATGGGGGGGCAGATTAGTACAGAACATAATGACAATGATATTTGGTAAGAAGTTTAATAATTATCACTAGCTAATGCTTGTTGAGTACCTACTACATGACAAGTATATACTAAATTGCTTTACATGATTTATCTCATTAGATTCATCAACAAGAGTATAAAATGGAATGAGTTTTGTGCCCATTTTGCAGATAAAGTAACTGAGCTTAGAGAGATTAAGAAACTCTACCAAAGTGAGAAGGATGATACTTGCTGGACCCAAAACTGGAAACCAGCCACCCTGATTCTGAAGTCTGAGTTCTTCAACACTACCATATCACTAGATCCTAATTCCCTGAATCAACAAAAGTTAAAAAAAAAATAAATAAGAAAATGAAAATATTTTTACCTGTTGTTGTCCAAATGCCGTGTCTTTTTAAAAATGTAGAGTGTCTTTGAAAACACCTACATGTGATGATTTGATGAAGTACAGTGCTGACAACTAATTTTACCGCAGGAAACAAAAAAATGAACAGCAGAATAAAAGTATAGATGCTGTCACACAAAACAGCATTCCACATCTAATGATCATTACCCGAGCAGAAATATTCTAAGAGTGTCTGCTTGAATAATTAACTCTCTTTAATTATTAAAAAATTTTTAGAAACCTTACAGGGTTGTGCCATTTATTACAATGTTAGTTTAAATAAATATCTGTCTGCTTTGCAGTGGAACCAGTTTTGAAAATAGTTCACTGCCTTATTTTTACTCCAGTCTCAACCACTTGCTAGTTCTGCACAGACAGACAAGGCATGCATGCCTTTCTAAGTCTCTGTTTCATCGCTATAGTATGGGAACAACAATAACAATACTACTATAATGTTCTGCAGCTTTTTAAAGATAAGTATCAAGTAAGAAAATATATGTAATAACACTTGTAAGTGTGCTAAACGTTAGACATTATTATCGTGTCACCGACTCATTACTGTTGGAATATATAGTTAGAAGGTTTGTTCTGGCATAAATTTCTGAGACAGCTGGTGAGAACTAAGGGCGCCATTTGGACCAAGAAATAGAACAAAGCTAATTGGCTACACAGGGACTCAACCCATGTCCTTAGCCTCGTTAACTCTGTGCTTTACTAACTAAGGACACTGTTACTCATTCAACCTACCTTTAATGAGTCTTGCCTTAGGTAGGGCATTGGTGATAAACCATAAACCATGGTCTCTGCCTTCAAAGAGCTCACAGTCTAACAAGGAAAGGCAAACAGATGAGCGAATTAGTAGTTACTGTACTTTATAATAAACCAGTACTGACTAGGCACAGTGGCTCCACACCTCTAATCCCAGCATTTTGGGAGGCTTGAGGCCAGGAGTTCAAGACCAGCCTGGACAACATAGTAAGACCTTGTCTTTACAGAAAAATAAGAAAAATTAGATAGGTGTGGTGGCACATGCCTACAGTCCCAGCTACTCAGGAAATTCAGGCAGGGGGATCACTTGAGCCCAGGAGTTGGAGGTTGCAGTGAGCTATGATTACATTGCTGCAGTCTAGCCTAGCTGACAGAGCAAGAACCCTGTCTCTGAAAAAATTAATAAAAATATAAAAACAACCCCCTTTGCTGCAACAGAGAGCTATAAAAGTGCTAAGAATGAAGGCACAGAGATGAGCACTGCCAATACGGATTAGGGAAATATGGCATACTCATCTTGTGATGAAATTTGTTGAGCCTAAAATTTTACTAATTAAATCATTTAGGTGTATTTAAATCTCAGAGTTAAAAATAGTCAAAAATTCCTCATGTGGAAATTTAAAAGTTTTTTGTTGTTGTTGTTAGCTTAAAAAATGAACATTTGTTATCTCACAATTTCTGTGGGACAGAAATTGGAGACTAGCTTAGCTGGGTTTTTCTGCCTTTTTGTTTCTCATGTGGTTTCCTTCAGCAGTCAGCAGTGACTCTAGTTATTTGAAAACTTGAACATGGCCAGAGTGGCAGCTTCCAAAATGGCTTGTGTGCGTGATGGATGGCAGGAGGTCTCAGTTCCTGTATGGCTGTTGGCAGGAGTCCTTAGTTACTTGCCATGTGGGCATCCCCCTAGGTTGCTTTAGTGTCCTCATGAGATGGCAACTCCCCTCAGAGTGAGCAAACCAAGAGAGAGTAGGCAAAGAAGCAGCAGCAGTACCTCCTAGAACCTTGTCTGTAGAGTGACACCCTGTCAATTCTGCTCAAAGGCGCCATCTTTAAATGACCCATAATTTAATGGAAAGCTTTAATTTCAGAATAGAATAGAACTTAATGTGTGTTCAACTATCATGTAATCTATGTGAGGCACATCCTTCCAAATTGCATTAGATGGTTTATTCCCAAATATTTGTTCCCCTATACATACTTATATAAAGCTAGAAACACTAACTTGCTTTTTTAGGTGTAATCATGCTTTCATCGTTAATCATGACAATCTATTTTGACAATTCATTTGCATGAGTACAGAAAGCTAATTACTGGTGAGAGGTTTTATTATTTATTTTAATAGTGAGGTGCAATGATTGGTTATCATTTCCCCAAAATAAAGAGTGAGATCTTCTAGAAAACTGAAAATATGATTCAATGCACATAGAGTTTGTTTATGCTTTTTCAAGAATTCCTCTATTGCTTGAATACAGGTACACAGTAACAGAACTCTGTAAGAATGACCTTTTACTTGGTACTTTTGATTTAGTCAAGCTTCACTACTTACTAAAAAAAAAGCAACCAGTGACCCAGGTGCCTTGCTTTTCTTCCACCTGAACCTAAATGAGACAAATGATCTGGCCCAGTCTTGGGATATGAGAGGGGAAGGAGATCCTAGAGCAGGTGTCCTCACACTAGGGCCGGCCAGTGGGCCACATGCGGGCCACCTAGCTCATTTATTTGGCCCTCTGGGTGTTTTTGCTGCTGCTGCCTGTCCTGCTCAGCAGCTGACTAGTCCTGGGCCCACAGTGTGCACTCTCCAACGGTCTAAGGGACAGTGAACTGGCACCCTGTTTAAAAAGT
The DNA here is from genome assembly GCA_008750895.1 of Mirza zaza. Taxonomy (NCBI): domain Eukaryota; kingdom Metazoa; phylum Chordata; class Mammalia; order Primates; family Cheirogaleidae; genus Mirza; species Mirza zaza. The sequence continues at coordinate 69,630 of VSMD01139721.1, read as the reverse complement.
TTCAGGACCCCTGCCCTAGAGGTTTTAGTCTTTCTTAAATTACTGCCGAAGGATTTGAAGGAGAAATGATCTTATTTCATCAATCAATCTGTGAGTAAGTTTTGGGGCATGTATCTGTGGAGTGGCAAGTATGTAAGTAGAAATTACACATTTCCTGTCTTGTGGTGTTTAATGTGATTAATCCAGGAGTTTGAATAGCTCTCTGCAGAAATAGAATGCATCTTGTCGACAAGAATATGTAGGACTCTAACATATTGTTGTAGTCACATCACTGTAATTATACATTATTCAAATCAGGTACTCAGCAGGTGAAAACTACCCATCAAAAGCCAAGGAAGTTCTGTGAGGAATTTTGGTGTCCCTGCCGGTCAATCAAGTCATAAAGCTCTGTCATTCTCTCTAACAGTAACACATTTTATTAGCAGCCGGTATCCCTCAGATACATAATTCCTGACACTTTCAGAGATGTAAACAATTTCCATTTTGAAATATATGAGCAGAATCCTGATCATTAGAGCTTAGCAGTGCATTCATTAGAATACACATACTGGCATTGGAGCATTCATAAAACGTTATTTCTTCTTACTAGCGAAGACTGATGATCACCACCCCTGGTGTTATTTATTTCCTCTCTGAGAGTTTTTGAATTAGAGCAATATTTTATAACTCTTTTCATTATATTACATACATATTTTATAGACCACGCATGGTTAGGATAATCTTATGTTTCCTTCGACAGGTTTAAACATTGAAATCAGTGACATTATATCCCAATTTACTGAGGGCTTATACACATTTGCCTTATGCTGGGTGCTTGGGACTCTCAGCTGAGCATAGCTTCAGAATTTTGGTCTGGTTATTGCATAGCCCAAAAAAAAAAAAAAAAAAAAAAAAAAAAAGGATCTCTGAATAGGTGCCACTCCAGTGATGACTGAAGGCAGCAGGGATCTGCATCTGCCCCAGTGTTTGCCCCTGATGCAGATTTAGACCTTGAGCAGCTGCTCAAGTCCATTAACAGTCAATTAAGCAGCAGGCAAGGGAAGCTGTGCTCCTATGAACTAAAAGGTGAGGCTGAGAACTGCCAATGGGGAGCGCTCTCCACTAGCCAGTACCTGCCATATATAGTGTATCTAATTTGAGAACAAGTTTTAAAAGAATGCATGGAGAGGTTATTTATTGGTTGTGACATATGGTAGGCGAAATATGTTTTGCCACAAATTTTGCCAAGAAATGTTATATCAGGCTTGACTGTTCATTTTGCTGGCAACTTTTATTAAATATTTAGGTAGAGTCAATTCTAATGTTAGTCATGGCATATTCAATCTTACATGTACCAAAAGATGCCATACGCATCTGTGTATATGGCTTCTTACACTGTTTAATCTTAGCTACTAGTTAGTTGACTGCTCTACAGTTCCGAAAACATCCTCCCATGTTCTAAAAAGGAAAGAAAAGTAAAATAAGTAAGCTGGTGGAGCAGATGCAGCTTAAAACCTCCAAATTATTCTAGGACTTGAGCTTCTTTAAGGCTCTATTTTAAGATTTGGTACTTTTTTTTTTATTATTTGTTTCAACAGGAGGATTAGAGGATTGAAAATGCTTTATTGATGGAAAGTGGGAGCTGTTACTCCCCCACCTCCTCTACTCAGCAAAACTAAAAAAGCCAGCAAGCCCATTCAATTCCCAGCCAGATCTTTAAAACGGTAACACCAAATGGGAAAGACATTATTCCCAAGGGAGAAGAAGAAAACCTTTGTAGCACTGTTAAGTTTTCCACCATTCCCCACTTTGATGTGCATATATGTGTCTTCAGTTCATAATACTGAGAAATCACCTTCAGATGGGTTTCCCCGATAGAAGAAGAGGCAAAACGGATGGGGAATGAGAAGCCAGTATCTCCTCCATCTAAATAGGGAATCCTACTAGCTGCTTCTGGGTGGCTAAGCGGGAATTACAGCGTGCGCAGTGTACTCTCCGTGATTCCACGCACAGCCAACCGTATCTAAAACAGTGATCGTCAGATAACGTGGGTCATTTCGTTGCATCCACATTAGCCTGCTGGAAGCAGCTAGAGCAGAATTGGCTCCGAGTGTCTCTCCTAGGTCGCCCTGCAGTGTGACGAGGGGAAGACGAGGCTGAGGAGGCTCTGGCACCCAGGCGTCTCTCCCCAGCGGGGATGAAGCCGTGTGCCCCACACAGTTAGTTGCCCGTGCGGCGGTGACTGCCACACCTGGCGGCGGCGGCGGCTCCCGCGCGTCCCCTGCGCGCCGGGGCTGTGGCTCGCCCGCGCGGAGCTGCTCCGTGCAGCCACGGCGGCGACAGGGTTGCGGGCAGAGCCGCGCTCGCTCGGTGGAGGAGGCTGGGGACATCACCGTGCTGTCGGTGCTGCTGCTGCTGCTGCATTCGGAAAAGCCCCGGCGGCGGCGGCGACGGCGGGCGGCGTGCAAAGTTGCCAGCACGCACCCAGCGCCCCTGCTCCTCACCGTCAATGGGTGACGCGCCTGGGCGCTCGTTTGCACACGGGAGGGGAGAGATCCCATTTTGCTTTCTTAGAGAAAGGTTCTCGAGAGGACACGGGAGCTGCCTCTAGAAGAAGAAGAAGAAACGTGCCCATGAGAAGCGTGCAAGGCAGTTGTTTCTTGCCAGCAGCTAAGTTGTAAAATTGCTTTGGAGACTGCCCCGGGAGCGCGATAGAATGGACAAGAGCGGAACAGACACGGTTGCAGACCAAGGTACGCCTGACTGCACCTGAGTCGGATCCCCAGGACGCAGCCTCTGCTCCTGCCCTAACTATTTGTGGCCCAAGAAAGGAAACGGGACTAGAAAAAAAAAAAAAAAAACGATTGCAAGTGGGATTCCTGAAAGGAAAACACATACACTCTCCTAAAGGAGGGGAGGAACAACCCAGCTGGCGTGTACATTTTTTTTTTTTTAAAGGAGAATCCCTCAGGTATGTTCCCTTTCCCCTCTGTATTCGCTGCTGCTTCATCTGCATGCGATTTTTGTGTGTCTCTTTTCTTGTCGATTCTTTTTTCCTTTGCACTTTGAATTACAACCGCGGTGTCCTCTTAGTGTAGTAGTTGCATTTGTAAAAAGCCCAGCTGTCCTGTGTTTGTAATCCTGTTGAAGATCACAGACTTCTCGGTCTCCTTGCTATATTTTAAATGCAGAATGATACATGATCGCTTAGTTTCCAGTCAACTTTCAGGGAAATTATCTGCATAGGGGCGAACAGGCTTGGGATGAAAGGCTGGGATAATATTCCCTAATTCCTTGGAATTTGGGAGGAAAACAATTATGGCCCAACAGAGAACAAAAGTTGAGGCTTCTAGGAAAGGGTTAAAAGCCAAGATGTCATGGACTAGTATTGTTTTTCCAGCTCAGCATCCAATCTGGAGCACACCCAGCTTTACCAGTGGTTTTGCATTTCTAGCTCTGGATCAGTCCTTCAACAGGAAGATCCTGCAGATTTACTTTCAAGAGATGAATTGTTTACATTATGTGCCCGGTTCTGTTTTACAACTGTTCTATGGTGCTGGAGGAGACAGTTTAAAAAAAAAAATCCCTTTGATCCAACAGCTTGAGTGAACCCGAATTTCTGCAATTACATCATCGATATACTTGTATAATAAAGAGAAAGACAGATATGCAACAGTAGTAATGTTGGCTGCTTTTAGTATCTAGGCTGAGATGACAAGGCTTAAAATCAATTTTCCTTGTTAGGCTCTTAGAGAGATAAAGAGGTAGGTGCATAACACATAAAAAGGTGAAATTTAAAAAATAGTCTGTGTTTCTTTAAGAGCTAAGAATATAAGTTTATATCATTTTAGAATCAATGCATTTAATGCTTTTTAGAAAATAATCTTCCTGTCTTTTACCCTTCAATACTTAATTTTCATAAAAGTGGGTAAAATGGGTAATAAACTAAATGTACATGTATTTAAATTAAATGAGCTTTTCTCATTTAATAAACACATGAAAAAGAGGAGAAACAAGAGGATGATTTTAGTATATACAAAACACCTTATGGATTTTTAATGTTGTGTTTATGCAAAGAGTTAATACCAAAGCTCTAGGACCCTGACTTTTAATTGTTGGTCTCACTTTCCTGTGATTTGAAAGTCCAAATAGAATAGAGGTGAATTCTTATTCACCTCTATTAAATTATCATTTATGTATACTATAAAGTAAACCACCATCCTGTCATTTGAAAATTACAATCTCATTTTTGCCACATGGTAGTGATCTGGAGCACTGAATGAGGCCATAAAATGAGGAAATCAGTTGTTTCAAAATTCCACACATTATTATAATAATAATGTCAAAATATGGCGAGTAACTACAGGCAATTTTTGGAACTAGAGGAGTGATTTAGAAGATGGGCAAAGTGTTAAGTTTACGGTTGTTAGTGGAGAGTGAAAAACGTATACTTCTTCTGTGTTAACTTCTTGTATGGAGGTTATAATATCTGTAGATGAAACACTTTAGCAGTCATACAACAGCAATTTTACTGAATCCATTAAATGACTGTTCTTGAAACTAATAAACTGCTATAAGAGAACCTAAAAGAATAGTTGAAACTTTCTTTTACAAAGTTGTCTTTTCAAAATGCAATGCAATTTTGTTGAGAAAGCCATTTCAGTAGAATTATGGACTTCGCTTTGAAGGTAGATAAGTAGTCATGGGTTTATTTCCTAGCGTTCAGTAATTCATCGTTAGACTTTCATTAAAGAGATTTAGAAACTTTTCCCAGAGATTGTCATCACCATGTGCTTGGATCAATCCATGCCTAGGTGAAATATGAGGCTGCCATGTTAGATAAGCATAGAGAAATCACTTTTCATGTGTTTATTATTAACAAAGTACACTGTTTTCCTTCCTAGGTCGTATAATACCTTTTTGTGGCTGCTAGTCTTTAAATGTGAAGCGGTGAAATATGTATTACACAGAACTAGGAGTCCATGGGTCATTGCAAACTGATGATAATTGCAGTGATTACCCTTTCAAAGACAAACTGTACTAAGTGTGTGTGGGGGGAGGCGAGGGAGGAGGTCAGTTGAGAAGAGGATGTACTTTGATGTCTTTGCCGATTTAGGGCAAACCTGTGTTTTTGGATATCAGACACTTTTGTTATGATAATATCTTATTTCCCAATGCTCTAGGCACTTTCATTTCTCTCGACCTTCTCAGCTAATGTTAATGCATAAACCCTTCGTGACTTCTCTTAGGCATTTTGCCACCTGTACATTGTCTTCTAGTTTGAACACTATCAGTTTCTGTTGTTCATTTTTTCCACCCCCATAGTCTTTCCTTATTGGAGAAGGGCTTTCTCCAGAATTTCTGAAGACATTGGAATCACCTTGCCACCTGAGAAAAATATTTTTGCTGTTTAGCTAGGAATTTTAAATATATGCCAAATTTGTCTCTACACTTTTACAGACAGAAAGTCACTTTCTAACTATATTATAGTTTATACCTAATATCAAGTTATTTAGTGACATACATTTAGAATAATTGCAAATTCAGGGAACCAAATTTGCATCTTTGTTATTGTCACCAATCCTTTCTGGATCTTAAAGTTAAGTTGTCTGTGGTTGGATTGCTAGGCTCCAATGTTCTTCCAGCTTAAAAAAAAAAAAAAAGGATTTATTAATAACCCTCTCAGTCTGTAGCTTTTGAGTATGCAAAAGACTAAGCAACTGGTTCTCTAATCTCTATAGAGATAATGGATGCCATAGCAGTGTTTGCTTCACTTGTAGTCTTTTAAAGCATAGTTAGGCAGACAAGAATAGATATTCTAACCTGTAGGTCAAAAGTCTTCCAAAGGAGCAATAGACACAAAGACACACTGAATCGTTTCTCCTTCTCTTGTAAAAATGAATGTGATATAAGAGGCACAAAGGTTTCCTTTCTCTTACATGGTCTAGTGATATTGTATATTTTAGCCTCAGCATACAGAGATTATTATAATCTTGATATGGGAGAGAGTTTTATATTACTCTTTTTACCTAGAGAGTTAAGAAAATGTTTTGTAGAAATAAATGTTTGGTGGAAAGATATAAACTCAACATTATAAATTGTACTCAGGGTTTCCAAAGTATTAAAGAAATCATAAAAGATGGGCTTCCCTTTCAAATACATTCTTGTTTCCCTTATATTTACAATCCATCTTTTGCCTGTCTCTACTTCCAACAGCCGATCTCCACTGGCCAAGTCCTGTGTTCAGGGTAAAATATGCTTTTTTTCGGAGCATTCTGGCTCTTGAGAATCTGGGTGCCATAGGTCTTTTTTTTTATGGAGAAAAAGTGTTTTGCGTGAAAATATTTTGCTTCATGTGTTTTATAACTGTATAATAGAAATAACATACTTTAGAAGTAGCTTTTCCAGGCATATAAATCGTAAAAGAAAGAAAGAAGGCGGCTGTTAGACAGGGATGACTATTTCTACTTTACAGGTGGGAGGAACTGATGACTTGGGCATTATTACTGAGGCACTTCTCTGTTGACATAATCCCAGAACAACTGGAGGAAGAAGGGTCTTATTTTGCATCATGCCATTATTAAGTGGCATGTAACTGAAGAAAACATAAACAATTGCTTTGTTTACTAATGAGCAATCTTAGGTAAAAATTGCCAGTGAGATAAAGCTAGAGAATTAGTGTCCACATTCTAAGAGTACAGAGCTTTTTGCTATCTAATATAAAATACTGGAATTAACCAAATCTTGGCTTAGTCTCCAACTGGCTGGGTAAACTTGGGCTGTCATTTTCCTTTGCAAGCTTTGATTTTCTTGTCTGAAAGTCCAGTTAGATGCTTGGGAAGATCTCTGTAGTTCTCTGACTTAAGAGATTCTGTAGAAACTATTAATACATTATGCAAACCCTGTAGGGTTGATGCCCTTTGAAAGGTAGCTACAGAATTACTTGACTCTTACTTCTGAGAGGTTAGAAGTTCTAAACAGCATTTGCCTGCCTGATAAACTGAAGAAACAGTCTTAATTCTTTTAGAATTGAGTAGGGAATTTGTCAACTTGGTTTCCTTCAGACAACTAGGCAGAAGTATTGGCTTAATTATAATCCATGTAACTGAGTATTTTGTGTAAGTCTGTCTATCCGTGACTCATAAAATATTTGCTACAGCTTTGATAGATGTTGAAATACTGCCATTTTGCTACCAAGAAACAAATGGCATTAGGGTACTTAGCATCTCACTTTTTTAGAGTCATTTATAGAACAGTGCTTTTAAAAATAAAGTGTGTGTACATACGCTACTTAGTCATTGGAATAGATTTACTTTCTCTCCCTCCAGCTGTCTTCTCTGGATGGGCGCACTCAATGAGAATCTGCTAGAAAGGAGGGGCTTGCGGGGCTCTCTCATGGCTGAAGGTGCAAACTTAACTAGGAAACTTCTCAAACCTAGGGAGCATTTACATTTCTTTCTGGTTTCAAAGAAGGTTGATTGGCAGGAGGCAAAATATAAAGACAACTTCACATATATAAAAATTAAAATTTGACTCATTACTTCTTAGGAAGTAACTTGTAGGATTAGAAGGTTGTGCTTAATTATGTGATAAGATGTCACAATATTACTGCAGGGTAGTCGAAGAACATATTTTTAATATAATAAATGATAAATGTAATTCTTGATAAATGTAGCAAGTGACAGGAAATACCTTCTTTAACGGCTGTCTTCGTCCACTTAGCCTTGAGTGGGAGCATTCCCTGGTCCTTTATGCCTACTCTTTGTCTTGGCGACCTGAATTTCTTTAGAGGCCTAAATTATCTCTTTGAGGGGATTTCCACTAACGTGTCCCAGAAACTCAAGAGATTCAACTCTAACAGTTTCCCCCAGAAAGGTCCTCTCCCTGATTTGCTCAAACTCTGAGGCTCAAATCTCAAGTTATCCTCATTGTCTTACCCTTCCTCATGTCTCATATTCAGTTACTCACCAACTCTTATTTTCTCTTTTGTACATCATCTCCAGCCATGCCTTGTTTTCTCTTCCTGTTGCAACCAGCGTAGTTCAAATCCATATCACTTTATGCCTCAGAATACTGCTTGAATCTTCCAATTGTTCTGTTACGAGCCCCTCCTCTGAGCATCTGTTCTGCATACTACTGCCAGGTTCATTGTCCTAAAAAATGCCTTGAACGTGGCACGTGTCACTCCCTGCTCAAAAACTTTCAAGGACAACATATTGTATATAAAAGAAGCCTAAAATACTTAGTGTGGCAAAATTCACCTTGATATTAACACAACCAGTTCTCTGACTGCCATTCCAGCTTTACCTTCTTATCCAGTTCCTTATCCAGTCTCTGCTCCAATAACATGGATTACTCACAGTTTCCAAATATGTACATTTTATGCTATTCCATAGTACAAAATGATTTGCCCAGTTAATGTAATTAACACATCCTATACTTTCTCATGAGATTTCTCCTTTAGTCTTGAACTATACTTTAAATCTTTATTTTTGCATGTTTGTTCAGAAAGTCCTCTCTAGGTTATAAACCCCTTGAGTATAGTATCTGTGCAAACTTTGTCAAGTTACTTAAAATTTCTGCATCATAATTCTCAACTAGAAAATAATTACACTATAAAGATTATTGCTTCACAGAGTTTTCATGAGGGTTACATGAAATGATATAGAGTAAGTGCTCACGAATACAGCCTATATATTTCTCATTATCTGTACATAGAAGATAGAGGCTCAGTAAACATTTTTTATATTTAATTTGAGTTTTATAATATCAGTTATTAGAAGAAAAGACTGGTAAGGGAAGGAGGAAACTTGGTATACAAAGTAGGAAATAACAACAAGAAAAATAAATTCAGGAGGAAAACTCAAATCTCTACTATGTCCCAAGATAGTAATGATCTCAACAACTATGTTTAGGACAAATTGGAATATCTGCAGACAGTTTATTCTAGGTGAAATCAGGTACCCTGAGATTACAATATAAGCTTATGTGTGTTTTCCTTAGAATTATGGCAGCAAATCTTTTTTTTTGAGACAGACTGTCACTTTGTTGCCCAGGCTAGAGTGAGTGCTGTGGCATCAGCCTAGCTCATAGCAACCTCAATCTCCTGGGCTCAAGAGATCCTACTGCCTCAACCTCCCGAGTAGCTGGGACTATAGGCATGTGCCACCATGCCCGGCTAATTTTTTGTATATATATTTTTAGTTGGTCAATTAATTTCTTTCTATTTTTAGTAGAGACAGGGTCTCGCTCAGGCTGGATTTGAACTCCTGATCCTGAGCAATCTGCCCACCTCGGCCTCCCAGTGTGCTAGGATTACGGGAGTGAGCCACTACACCCGGCTGGCAGCAAATCTTAATGGCTTTTTAGAGGACAGCTGGTTTGGGTTTCACGAAGATTCTACCATTATAAAATACTCTGAGAACAGGAAGAGAGATTAGAGTCTGACCAGTGACCCTGATTTATTCTCATTGTTGAGGCTTCCTGACTTCGGGAGGCTCTCAGTATCTTCATGATGAATGTCAGGTTCTAGTGTCCATGCAGCTCATGAACACAGCCACTGAAAGGCAGAAGAGATGTAGCTACAAGAGAGGTGGAAGATAGACATTGAATAGCAAGGGAGCTGCCTACCTGTCTTGATCTAGGTCAGAACCATGTCACATAGGTCCTTGTCACCTCACCATGTGATATTTGTCTTTCTCTTACTGATCGGGGGTTCTGAGACCAAGCACTACTTTTCTCAGTTTGGTTTCTGTAGTAACAATACTTTCCTCCTCAGTTAATGTATCCCATATCCCTCCTCACTTCCTCTGATCTAAATCTTTCCATTTTGACTCTAGCTTGTAGTCTAAATTGTAGTCTACCTACCTCATATTTACTCATCCAACGAGTCCACACTATTGGTCTCTACCTCTGTGCCTCCTGCTTTATGGCTTTTAGCTCCCAATGGATTTAGCAATAGCCACACCTATGGAAAAAAATCCAGAGAAGCTCCAATGATCTTTTATAGTTTTCTAGAAGAAACTCTTAGAGCATCTATTTATTTCAAGATAGAGGGCAACGTGCCTCATTATAGACAAATACATTCACCTGTGATTTTATAGTGGAAGAAAAATTCTGAAAAAAAAGAATGAATGAGGAATCTGAGCAAAATATGCTTTAACTCCCTTGTATGAACATAAAAGGAGGGTAGGAATGTCAAGTAGGAGAAACAGAGTGTGGCCAACTCTAGAATCTACAGAGAGAAAACTTTAGCTTAGCTTTGTAAGTTTTCCTTGCAAATTTCTAGATATCATGTTACCTTCATCTTAAGACACTTGACACCATAGGCCTTGATGAATTTCTCTTATAATTGGTTCCAGTTGTTTGTACTTCAGGCCTTACCTGCAAGATATTATTTGCTGATTGTTGTGTCTGGAATATAAAGCATCTTATAAGAGTGAAGATGATGTTTCTTAGCATGTTGAAAATTGGAAAAGTTCACAAGCTATGACAAAAATTTCAAATTTCAGTAGAATTATAAAACACTAAATATGGTTTTCAAAAATTATAGAGAGCAAGAAAGCATTTATTTAAGTAGTTACAGTTTCTGGATGTCTGGTTGTCAATTGCTTCCCACTTCATCCACATATTTTTTTTACTCTTCATTGTGAACTCAATCTTAGTCAGTTATCTAAAACTCCTGGAGGAGAGATAATTTACTGTCCTGCATTATACCAGATGAAAATGAACCAAAAATCAAAGCCTGTTTATAAGTTAATGCACATAAGTTTGTTATATGTCTGTAAAAATTAACATGTGATAAAACCAACCAATCTGAAATCTAATGGAGAGATACTGTTTACTAGGAATTCAAACATTAGTGAAAAATTAACTAATTTATATCTTTAGAAGAAGAATAAATATAATGTTTTTAGGTGAACATACTACTTGTAGATAAGGCATTTCATCTTTTGTCTGTAATGTTGTACAATAATGATATGTATTCCTTATTATGGCATGGAAGATTCTCAAGACTGCTCCTTGGTGCTTTCTACATTATAAAATATTAAATTATGTTTAGTATATTTGGCCTTCAGTTTAAAACTTTCTAATTGTTAGAAATTGATAAGCAGATATTTTTGATAAATAGCCAATTCCTATTCAGTTAAATAGCACAATGTTAGTGATGAGGGGTGGCTGTCTGGGTAATTAAAATGTTGTTTTATTTGGTTCAGGAGGTAGTAGAAATGATCCTTTGGGTAGTGAGTTAACTCTTATATGGATTGATTGTTAGCACTGAGAGAAATAGGCTGTCTCAAAACCACTGACCTGGATCCAAACACATCATCTTGCAAGAGTAAAACAGTTGGTCTTAGAGAGGAATAGAAAAGAGATTGTAGCTATGCAAAATCCATCACTTTTCCCAGAAAAGCAATTCAAAGCCAGCATCCTACGGAAAGGAAAGGAAAGCATAAATTATATGCATGAGAGATAGTATATTTTTCATATTCCTGAGTACTAGCAGGTTTATCTTAATTACCTTTTGCGTAGGTTACTACTGCAATTAGTTTGCGGGTCCTGAGAACTCAGCAGTCGGCTATGGAAGAATTAGGGGCAGGAATGCCATGGGCAATGGGAGAAAGAAATATACCCACAAAATCCACAGTGTAGCAATCCCAGTGCACTGAGGTGACTGTATTTACATTTTCTGTGTTTGCTGTATGCCGTAGGCTATCCGAGGGATGTCTCTGTTCCTTCCTGATTGCTATTGTCCTAATTAGGCTATCTATAAAACATTTGGCATCTAGGGGGTTTCCTCTGTGTTAATTACAGAGCTGTGAGCAGCTTTTGCAGCAGCCATGAAATAAGTTCAGTTTCACACAAGATGCGTTTGTGTGGGTTCAATGTGTGGTTCCTTCTGTAGAGTCCTGAAGGCTTGGCTTTCCCAGTATCCTCCTCCTCACCATCCTATCTAATCTGAATTTCTAGTGCCTGTTCCTGCCTTCTATACTTCACTAGATTATAAATTCCTGGAGGGCAAGTTTTGTGCCGCTCTTCTCCCTGCAAATTTGTTCGAATGCTTCCATATATTAGATGCAGGAGCAGAAACCCCTGGTGAATTAAAATGTTTCTGATGGGATACAACACAGCAGTTCCCTGTGTTTGACATTATTAGTACAAAAATTAGTGTTTAAAAGAATTTTTCTTGATATTTTAAAGAGGAGAGGATGCTATATATTATTATTGGCCAGAGAGTATAATCTAGACAGAAAAAATATGCTTACAGGAGAAAAGAAAATAACAAAAGTTTTTTGTGAATACAGCCCAGGAGGCTGTTTCCGTTGTTATTTAAGAAGCCTTTTTGGGTACTTTGCTAGGTTCTACAGAAAAAAAAAATGTGAAGATGAATAAATTGGGCACCTGCCATCAAAACTCTTATATCTGTTGGGGAAGGGATGCATGAACATGCAAGGAATGAATGATAAGATTTTTTTTTTTTTTTTGAGACAGAGTCTCACTCTGTCACCCTGGCTAGAGTGTCATGGCGTCAGCTTAGCTCACAGCAACCTCACACTCCTGGGCTCAAGTGATCCTTCTGCCTCAGCCTCCCGAGTAGCTGGGACTACAGGCATGCACCACCATGCCTGACTAATTTTTCTCTATATATTTTTAGTTGGCCAATTAATTTGTTTCTATTTATAGTAGAGATGGGGGTCTCGCTGTTGTTCGGGCTGGTCTCAAACTCCTGACCTTGAGCGATCCACCCACCTTGGCCTTCCAGAGTGCTGGGATTACAGGCATGAGCCACCACGCCTGGCCAATGATAAGATTTTATATTGCAACTCTCATGGTCTGGAGAGGAGGAAATAGAAGTATGTTCTATCCAAGCAAAGATGGAAAGAGGTGTTTTGGGTTAGAACAGAGAACATATGGTGAGGAGTAGGGCTGTCGTTAGGTGTGAATTTTGTCACTTTTCGGTGGAAGGAAAGTACTGCTACTGTTTGTCGAAATGACTTGCTCAAACAACTCTGTTCATTTTGATCGCACAGAGGGCGGGGACTATTTGCTATTTTGCTCCCCATTGTATCTGCCAAACCTAGCACAGCTCACAACACATAGCTGGTGCCTAGTAAATATTTGTTGGGTGAATGAATACACTGTTGGTATCTCCATCCTGTCAGTATTTTTTTTTTTAAAGTTTATGAATGCACATCCAGGTTTTTAGTTAGTTCGATTTCTCTTGAATGTATCTTTCACCACTTTATCATCATCTGTAACCTACTCTGTATCTTGTCCATGATGCAGGGAGTACTGGACTTACAAAGGATCCTCTTTTAAATGAGGGGCTTCCAGCCTTATTTCCTCAATAAGAGGAAGGCATAGATGCCATACTTGGTGTGAGTAAAATATTACAGAGTAGACTGAGCCATTTTTCTAATGGCAGCATATTGTTTAATATTTTGGAAGCTGTTAGATGTTTTCCCCTCCAAAATTGTTATCAAATATTTCCCCCTGAAACACTGTGGCTCAATTTGCATTTCTCAATGAAGGCAAGGTTATGCAACCTCAATTACAGTCTTAGAAAACTGTCAACAAGATATGATTAATAGGCGATGCTTAATTGTTTTAACAATTTTTAAGCACTCTTTCTTGGTTTCTGCCTGCAACAATAGCCTGATAGGAGATTCAGGGATAAAAATAGAAAAAAAAAATTAGTCCAAACAATTCTTAAAGATACCATGGCAGGGCAGTGGCTTAAATTAAAACTATAATTCCTCATGTTTCACCTGTTTTTCCATTAAATCTACAGATTTCTTCTTTGGCAAACATTTGTGTTTTATTTATTATGCCATATAAAACATGTTTTCTATTTTCACTGTTGGATATACAAACAGCCAGATACGCACTGGAGGGAGGATTATTTCTGATCTGGTGTTCAGGTGTTTTTAAATTTATACACAATGTGGATTTCAAAAATATCTGCAAGTTAACAGCAATGTTAAATTCTCTAGGGAATTGGCTTTTTGTTTTCTAGAAAATTATACTAAATGCCTTTGTAAAGCAGTACCTATCATGGCTTTTGCTAATTTTTTTAAGTATGACCTTGCTTATACTAATGCATAACTATATTTTTCTTGAAAACAGTGAACACCATGGCTACTCTGAGGGCTGCTTTTAAAAGGAGCTGTCTTGAGTGTCAGCACTGCAATAGTTTTGCACCTGAGAGTTTTGGCACAGATCTCTGGCACTGTCACAGTAAGGAAATCAGAGGAAGACTTGGGTAGAGTCTAATAAGATTCTGTATTTCTGTGATCCTGACCATTATTTCTAAGCAGAGTAATGAGACAGGGGTTACTCAATTGGGGAATAACTCATAAAGGAAGAACAGGCCAGCTTATCCAAAAGGTAAACAGATCATGATGATTATGAGTTTCTCTACTGAATCTCATATAGACCTGCTTTCTCATTGTAATGTAATTCTCCATCCTTTTTCTTTTTCTCCCTATTAAAACATACCTATTTCATCTTTCTTTCTCTCATTTGGGACTCTTTGAATTATTCCAAACATCCAGATAATTACTCAATATATCAATGGGGTCATCTAAAAAAAAAAGAGACCACGAATGAAAACTGAATAAAGAATTAAACCTGAGAAAAGATTAGGAAGGTTAAATGAAGAGTCAAGTGAAGGGGAACTTCTCTTTTGCCCTCTGCTGGCCAAGAAATTGGTGACACAACTCCAGCTTCAACTGGTCTATTCACTGTGTATCAGGGACATAGTAGAGTTACATATAAGTGTTATATAATAATTTTAAATCTTTTGGTTTTACATGCATTTTTCAGTGGTTACAGTTATACATATATTTCCTACCTCACACCCCCTTCCAAACATCATAAATTCTCTTTGTACTTTCCCTTTTACTGTTTAAGTGGATTTAAGTTTCCCTACTAGTAAAGTTTTTACCTCTAAAATATGAAAAATAGCTTAAAGGGAAATAAAGTAGGGGTGTTAAGAGTAGAAACATTTTTTTTTTAATTTGGTAAGATATGATATGCTTATGGTTGGGAAAAAAGAAAAACCAACCAACCAACCTTCCTTATCTTTCTTCCCCTTAGCATGCTGAAGCTTTGTTTCTCTCAGATTCTTACAAATATCCCAGAGGAGTTAGGCTGCATCAGTGGTTAACATCTCTAGTCATCAGGTTCTTGAAAGTTGTGATAGGTCAGATAAGACCTGAGTCTATTGGGCACTTGATGCAGAAGAAAAAATCATTAAGTAGCTCAGAAAAGGTGAACAAAGAGCGGCAAAGGTGAGGCTAAGGTTTTGGGAACAAACATCTGTTGATTTCACAAACTTTGTATTTTCAGGGCTAGACATTTCTGTGTTCCTTAGCACGGAGGTTCAGACCAATCAGATGAGAGCTCCATTATATGCTAATAAACCTTTCATTTAGAATGGTGTTCTGTAGTTGAAACACAGCCGAGAATCTGCCTTACAGACAAAATTTATAATGAGGATACAGCAAGAATCATTTCTTAAGTTCTGTGTAATATATCAACACAGGGCCTTTTCAGCAGAATATTTAGAATATTTATATTTTGCATATTCAATACCATAATTAAGTGGATATGCATGCAGTTTATGTTTTCACTTACATAAGTGTGTACTTTTCATATTTTTCAGATTATCTGTATAATGATACAGATACAATGATAATATAAGGTTAAGTCTTTGGAGTTTCATAACCTACATTCAGATGTAGGTATGACCATTTTTAGAATTGTTCGTGTTCAGAAAAGTATTTAATTGTGCCAGGCCACAGTTTTTTCCTCTCTACAACAAGAATAAGTATAGTACATTTTGTAGAGGATTGTTGTCATAATTAGATAATTTTTAACTGCTTAGCATAGTGCCTGGAAAAGAGCAATCAAATATTAAATGGAAACTACTGTTATTCTTTATTATCCATAGCTATCTCTGCTGCTTATGCTGTGAAAATAAAGATATTTTGTAGATCTGAAGTCATATGACCTGCAGGTCAAAACTAGGGCGTATTCAGAGACAGCATGGAAAAGCTATGAACTGGTATCTGCGCCAATCCAGGAACCAGATTCTCTTCCACTGAGGACCATTTCTAGAGTGAGTCAAGGGAATGGGGACCTTGGTCTTGAAGGCATCACACTCTAGCATCCATTCTGTCCACTCTGTATGCCATTCAGGCATACTTGCTTCAAATGGTAAATTAACACTGTTTGAGGATAGCTCCTCCAAGATCCTGGCTGGTCTCTTTTCTTGGGAAAACTTACATGAAGAAGGTTATTGAAATGAAGTAGAGCCCCTATAATTTCAGGTGGTCTCAAGGCCACAACTCATCATCTCTTTCTTACACCTCCCATTTTAGGCCCCGCCACCCGCACCTATGGCTCTCACCTCTGCTGACCCAGGTGGCTTACCTGATGAGGTGACCCAGATTATTGTCCCTGAAAGTTCTGCGCCTTTGGTCATCTTGCCATTCTTGCCCATTTACAATCAAACTGGGCAAGGGATTATGAAGAATTTCCTCAGTGGCTTATCTGGGTGCCAAATGTATTCCCCCTTGACCCCATCGTGTAATTTCGGCTCTATGTTCTCTTAATGATCAGAGTGGATTCCTCCTGCCAAGTATATCTTGGCAGCTATATCTTAAGATTTCATGGCATTTTTCACTGTGTCCCCTCGGAGAAGCAGTGTCCCCTCTGGAAACTAAGTGCTCTGGAATCACGGTGAGCAAAGTTGCGGGGATGGGAAGTACCAATACTCCAGTGGGACACTGAGAGTGGCAGTAAGTAGCAGGGCCACTCCCATTTTCACTCCTTGGTTCCCACACTCATGTAATTTACCTGCTGACTAGCACATGGGATAGTCACGGATTTGGTGTACATACTACATTCTGAATTATGAGACCCCTTCCTATTAGGGTATCATTTATATGCTGGTACTTAGATGAGCCTTCAAAGGCTATTTCTGTATTAGGCTGGAGTCTTCTGGGCTTTGATATGATAGGACTAGTGGAGGAGTTCATGGTCATAAGCCCAATGCTGCACTTCCGCTACTGTGAAGTGGGCCCCTTTGTCTAAAATTAAATTATATGAATGGGAAAGGCAAGCTCATGTCTGGAATTGTCTCGATTCCAATTAAAATGAAGCACTGTCCTTTCCAGAGTAGAAGGCCAATGTAATCAATTGCTAGCAAATTTGGCTGGTCAATATTTTCGAAAGATGTTGTATCAGGTGCCCAGCATTGGTCTCTGTTGCTGGAAGGTTGGGTATTTGGCAGCAGCAGTAGTTAAATCAGCCTTGGTGAATTTTATTGTAGAGGCTGTCTTCAACCTCCTGATCATCCATTATATCCTTTGCTTGTATAAATTAAATAGTATCTGTGGAAGGGTATGCATCTCCTTGCCTCTAGGAACTGCATTCTATAACCCATTTGCGTAGCTCTCTCTAAGTCAGGCCTCTATGGCTGCTTCTTTAACGTTGCAGCTTATTATAATAATCACACCCAAGTTGTTTCTGATAATTAAATGTTACTACCTCACATCAGTTGTTTTGGGATCTTATCATTCCCATTGTTATTAGAGCCCTCGTTCTATAACAGCCCTGGCCTATGGAAGATAGCCACCACCGAGACATTCAGCAAATGCCATTGAGAAACTCACTGTCACATTACTTATCTCATTGGTAAATGGCGTGTCCTCCTGTGCAGTATTCTTGGCTGGCGATTATGTAGTTTATTTGCATTATGTAGTTTATTTATTATGTAGTTCACTTCTCTTAGACTTATTATCCCCTTTTCTACTGTTTTCAAAATGATTTCTTCTTAGCGTGGATCATAACTTTTTTCAAGTTTCAAAGGGCCACTATAATTTTGTGTTAACATATGGCCCATGGTTCTTGCCAGCTGTCAGAGGAGAGGACTTTCACAGTGACAAATTCTTCCCTGCTTAACTTTGTATACCTCTCCATTGATGCAGTAGTGACAAGATCCAGTCTATGAGTACTCTCTCAGTTCCTACTTGTACATACCTGTCAGTGAGATCCTACAGCTTCTTCAACATACAGTGCCTTTCCTCCCTTCTTCCCTTAACAAACTCTGCCATTCCTCAGCTGGAATATCATGTGATTTTACCCTAGTGATTGGTCTGGAGTCCCAGGGGACATTTGTGATAGGTCTTGATGGTGGATACACAGATTTTTCTCTCAAGGGGAGGACCTCCATATTGTCTTCAAGCAAGTGTGGAATGCTAGCCCCTACCAGGGGGAGAAGACCACTCTTGCAGTCTTAGAGGATTCAGGGAAATCTAGGGATTCAAGAGTTTCAAGTGATTTAACCCAAAGGACCCATCCTATGACTCACAGTGCTATTTTTTCCCAATTAAGGCCCCAACCTTGGCATAGCCAACCTGCCTAAGGTGAGAATTAAACCTTCTCTAGAGATTTATAACTCTTACGATTAATTCCTGGGCCTGGTGCCCAGCTTCTTCTATGTCTGCTGCAAGAGATGAGAATTTGTTTATATCATGACACGGAGGTTGCTGTCTTTACTCTTAGCCTTAGATTAATATTAGGTCATTAAATTTGAAATGTCCAATTTTGAATCTAAAGTTTAGTTTATTATATCTCAAACAAGAAGTAGTACAACTATGGAAACTATGCACCTAAACTGTTGATACAGCCATCTTAACAGTAGCTTGTTTACCCCAGCAGCGAAGAAGGCTAGAGAATGAGTGGCAGTGAAATCATGAAAGACATTTTCCACAGCTTGTTGAGAATTGAATATTTTTCCTTGGAAGAAGTGGTCCAATGCCTGGAAAAAGTGGTAGTCAGTTGGTGCAAGGTCTGGTGAATACAATGGATGACAAAGTTTCCAAGTCTAGCTGCTTTAGTTTGGGCAGCATTGTTTTTTATAATATGTGGTCTTGCAAGAGGATTGGCCTGTCTGAATTGACCAATCTCAGCTGCTTAATAGCAAGCATCTTTATCATTTTGTCCAACTGGTTGCAGTAGACATCTGCTGTAATCAACTGACCAGGTTTCATGAAGCTGTAGTGGATAATAGCAGCACTGGACCACCAGACACCATTAGCTTTTTTTTTTTTTTTTAATGAACATTCAGTTTTGAACTATGTTTCAGCACTTCATCCTTATCCAACCATTGTGCCAAACACTTGCAATTGTCCATTTTCCACCACACATAACAATAAGGTGTAGAAATGGTTCGCCTTTATGTCATGACAGCAAAGAAAGGCAAATTTCAAGAGGATTTCTTTTCTGATGCTCCTTTAATTTATGCAGAACCCATCTGTCCAGCTTCTTTACCTTGCTGATTTGTTTCAAATGGTCCAGTATTGTTGGAATTTTAATGTCAGACCTTGCTGCTAATTCACATGTAGATTGAGAAGGATTTGCTTCCACTACAAGCTTTCAGCTCATCATTATCTGCCTTGGTCTCAGGTCGCCCATGTGGCTTGTTTTCAAGATTAAAACCACCAGAATGGAACTTCTCAAACCACCAGTGTAATGTGTGTTCATTTGCTGTAAACTTACCAAACGCTTCATAGATATTTTAAGCTGTCTGCGCTGCATTGGTTCTAGGGCAGAATTCATTCAAAAATAACATGAATTTTTGACTTATCTATGGTTTCACAAAAATTGCTCTAAAAAAATATTTGAAAGACAATCACAGGCCACACCATGTGTTTGAAAGAATGAGGACGTACCTTCAAAATAAAAAAAGTGTCAAAGTGAAATGTCAGAGATATCAACTGTCAAACTTAGTATTAATACTTAAGGGAATTGAACATTTCTTGCTTGATAACCTAGTAATTAATCACTCTTAGCCTTTCTTTGTATTTCTTTACTACGTCAAGAAGCCTCAGCAACAGTTATTATATTCCATGGCATTAATCACTTCTACCCCTGACACTTTCAAATACCTGAGGTATCATATACACTAATTCATTTCCTTCTACTGGAAATGAATTATCCCATCCCAGTCTATCACCAGTGGAAATGTTAACAATTACACTGCTACAACATACCACAGGCTGTCAGTTTTCTACATGGCATCAGGGATTGAGTCCTCATTGCCAGTCCAACAGAAGATACAGATAAAATATCTCATTTGGAATCACTTCCTCAGTTTTCCCGGGATGCCAACTTTCTTAGATTAGGTTCTCTGGGCTGTGAAAGAGATATATATGCAGAACTTTTGGATTAGCTAGAGGGAGAAGCTAAACTTGAATGTATTTGCAATCGAGGTCTCAACCAATCTCAAGGAAACTCTGATGCTGGGGTGGTCCCTGTATTAAAGCAAGAGGGCCAGTATTTTAAGCTCTGTATTCATTAGTCTTTGGATGTGGACTGCCCCAGGGGAGGGCGAATGACCATTTCCATGGACCTTTCTCAGAGAGTAACTCAGCTGTGAGCGTTTGGCAACTAACACAGCACATTTGGAAGTTGGAGGAACAAGTGACTTAGTCCTGAAGTGGGTATCTGTGTGGTGCATCACAGCTATTTCACATCATAGCTTTCCGTTAATTCTGAGGGTAGACATGGATAGGAGGCTGGAATGCAAGTATTATGGTTGGCGTTACTTTGATGTCAAGTGTATTCAGAAAATGTACACTGTCTAGGATGTTCCTTCCATGTTCTTGTCCCTCCAAAGACACAGAAGTTTACTCAGAAGATAGTCTCACTAGTTATTTTTTAAAAATCTGTGCTGTTTATAAAAATTAGCAGGTTGTAGTCCCTGGGTAAAAAAAAAAATAGCCTTTATGATCCTTGTAGCATTTTTCTGGGTCTTTGCTTTATAGTTGTAGTCAAGGCCTAAACAAAGGCTCTGGGCTGAGTCAGGGGGCAAAATACAGGTAGAACCTGAGCCTTCATCTTAATGTAGTTTTATAGGAGGGAGGGTTTACCTTCCTTTGTGACAGGGAGCATTGGATGGATAGACACTATATATTTTTACCCCTTTATTATAGATGTAAACATTTTCATATTACCTTCTTAATTGCGTCCTATTATTTCAATTGCACTGGTGTTTAGACTTGCCATCGATCAAGTTATTAACTGCATCTGTTGTGATTATTTAATCTCAGATATTCCTTGAGATAAGAGCTGGCTGATGCTAAGCATGCTTTAGTTTTAAACCAAGGAGACTTTACATGTATAATTTGGTATTACATAATAAAAAACGAAAACTTATTAAAAAACTGAACCTGATATTTGAATTCTTTATTGGGGCATGTATTACCAATCATTATATGGAATGTACTCCCTCTTTAATGAAAAATTTAAGTGATGTTCTTGCTATTAGGCTTTTTGAAATAATTCTTTTTTATTGATTTACTTAAAAAGAGCCCTGGGATAAAGGAAAAGGATGAAATTGCAGCTCTGTTTAGTGTGACACTAATTTAAGTTTTAGTTATAAATTCCACACCCATTTTGCTTGAGTGCCTGGAAACATAAGTAATTGGCTCTCAACCAAGATTTAGAATCAAATGGAGTTCCATTGTGTGAGGAGAATGAGTTGCACTGGATCCAATACTCTAAAAGGGAAAGGAGGAAGGATACTAATTACATAAGCATCTAAGTCCTGGTTTGTTGCTACTCTGTGGAACATTCATTAAAATTTAAAACTGTTACTTCTACTACAAAACAAGGGCTTGACTAGAGTTTGACACAATCAGTGAGCAGAGAAGAACAGCAAAGAGGCCACATCAACAGTCAAGTGTAAAAATATGTGTTGAGGGTTAAGTGAATTTGTGTTTTTTAATGTAGATAGTACAATACTGAAATATTTCAGAACCTATGTAAAAATGTTTAATTTTTTGCAGATTATTTTCCTAAGAGAAGATAATGACTTCAAGTGAACATTGATCAAGGCCTTAAGTAAGAGAGTAGCTCTGGAAGGGAAAAGGAGACATCCCTATGAATTTCTTTCATAGGGAATGAAAGGAATTGGAAAGTGAGGGACCATAAGATCTAGATACTGGTTAGCAGTATGAGACAAAGGAAAGGAGGCAATAAGGAAGAACTTAGAGTTCCAGTCTGTAGAACTAAGAGAATGTTGGTTTTGTTAATAAATAATATATGAGGAATTTAGGAACCATTGTAGTTCATGGGTGAAGATAAAATTGCAAATATTAAATTTGTGATGTTAATGGTCATTCAGACCAAACTGGTCAACAGACAAATAAGAATTAATGCCCAGAAGAGAAGATAGATGCAGACACATATTAATTTGGTAGTTAAAAGAAAGGGGGGGAAGTCCAAGAAAAGCAATAGAGGCCAGTGAAGGACCTTGTTATGGCTTCTTTGTAAAAAAGAAAAACTATTTAAATTGCTACCTTATATAATAACATTGAAGACAAAACTCACAGTGGCTCCAGACCTCGACCTAGAAATCAATCAGAAACAAAGGTAGCCACTCCCTCTGTGGCCATCTGGTCTCTCATTTCTGCTTTTGTCCTCCTGTCTGCATTCTTTTCTTTTTCTGAAAATATGTTTTCACTGCCCTACTTTCACAAGGCTCAAACCTGACTGCCCAGGTCACAATTTTATGTCACTTTCTCGTTGAAATGCCTGAAGAGATTTGATGAAAGTCTTCATGTTTCAACTCCAAATTCTCAAGAAAGAGAAACTTACTGGCCCAGTTTTGATCTCATGAACACCCAGATAGCTGTGGTCAGAGAGTAGCTCTAGCAGGCCATGCTCTCATGGAAGTAGAGTGATTTAAAGAAAGCCAAGTGGTTAATAGTTTCAGAAGCAGTAATAGTTTGGGGAAGATTAAGGTTTTATGCAAATATTGTTCATGTCCAATAAAAGAAATTCCAGTAGAGTTCTGGGTCTGGAACTGGATGGCCAGAGGTTGGAGAAGAATGAACTCATGAAGAAATAGGGAGAGAAGTCTCCAGTATACTTTTGAAGAGTTAGGTGGGAGGTGCAGTGGCCTGAAGAAGTAACACTCTGAAAGGACGGCTGAAGGCTGTCTTTCATTTGTTTGTTTTTTTTATTTATAATAGGGAAGATGTGAACAAGTTTATTGTTTAGGTTGGATGGACCCAGTAGAGAAAATGAGACTGACAATGTAATCGAGAGATAATTGCTAGAACATAGTCCTAAAGGTGGTGAGAGCTGATGCAGTCAAGAGTACAGCAGGAGATGCGATCCTTGGAAAGGAGGAATTCTTATACTTTAGAGATGTACAGCAAACGTACAGTACTGAAACAGGAATCTTTCTGGATACTCCTTGTAGTTGTTCCAACTGGATGATGTTGAACCCTTGGACAACTTTAGTCTGATCAAGTAGGTGTTTCTGTATCAGAGAATTTCCAAGCAGATTGGAGAGGTGAGGCTTAGACTATGTGTTGAGAATTAATGTCCAAAGGACCTTCTGTTTCCTAAACACACTGTCTTTCTGCTGAAACCCTTAAACTTATGTCTTTGCTTGCACGGGTCAACTTCATTTTCTGTGCATTGTATGCTATGAAATGGCACTAAATGGGGCAACTGAAACAAGACCTAATTTTAATACAACAGTCAAACCATTTTCTACCATTTCAGGACATTACTTCTCCTGTGCTATTTCCATTATTAAAGTATATGCTATGTTTGTATTGGCTTACTTACATATTTTTATTGGAGTAAGGTTTACAGTGAAATGCATGTATCTCAAGTTTACAATTTCAAGAATTTTAAAAATGAAAACACTACCCTGATTAAGATATAGAGCATTTCTATTGCTCCCCCACAATTTTTCATGTCCCCTTCAAGTCAGTCCTCACCCTTCATAAATAATAATTTTCAGATTTTTATTATGAATTAGCTTGCTTTGAACTTAATATAAAAGAAAGTATAGAGTTTGTATTCTTGTATCTGGCTTATTTTTCTCAGGATACTTTTTAGATTCACATGTAATAGTGGTTCATTCTTTATTGCCAATTAGTGCTTCATTATTCAAATATACCATAATTTGCATATCCGTTCTCCTCCTGATGGAGTTTTCTTTTATTATTTTTTGGCTATTATGAAAAAAGCTACCATAAAAATCTTGTACACATTTATTTGAGAAAATATGTCTGTATTACTTAAGAATGGAATTACTGGATCATAGGGTAAGTGTAGGTTTCACTTTATGGGAAATTAACATTTTCTAAAGTGCTTTTATTTTATGCTGTCCTCTGCAATGTATAAAAATTTATAGATGCTTCACATCATCTCTAGCATTTGGTATAACCAGTCCTTAGATAGTTTAGTCATTTTCATCTGTATAAAATGGTATCTCATTTTTATTTTTAAATTTCATTTTCCTTATAATTAATGCTATAGAACACTGTTCCAGATGCTTTTTGGTCATTTGAATGTCTTCTTTGGTGAAGTGTCTGTTCACGTCTTTTCCTGTTTTTTGTTTATATTATTTTATCTTTTAATTGTTGATTTTTTTTTTTTTTGAAGAGTGTGTGTGTGTGAGAGAGAGGTATGTATTGCAAAGACAATCTGTGCCTTGCCTTTTTATTTTGTTAGAGGTTTTCGAAGAAAACATGTTTTTAACTTTGGTGAATTCCAAGTTATCAAATTTCTCTTTTATATTTAGTGCTTATTTCTACTTCTAAGAGATTTTTCTATGCCTTAATTTTGTGACATTCTTTTATATTTATTCTAAAACTTTATAGTTTTAGTTCAGCTCAGATTAATTCTGTATATGCAGTATAACCTATTTTTCCCACATGTTTATCAAATTGTTCCATGATCATTTGTTGAAAATATCCTTACTGAATTTTTTGCACCTCTGTGAAAGTTAAAGTGATCTATACACATGTGTTTATTTCAGGACTTTCTTCTCTGTTCTAGTGATCTTTTTGTGTTCTCTTATATCTATTACAAGTACAATGCAGCTATTAGTAACTTTTGAAATTAAGTAGTATAAATCCTCCAATCTTGTTACTTTTATAGACTATTTTACCTATTATAGATTCTTTTCATTTCCATATACGTTTTAGTATTTTATTTCCAAATCCTCAAAAACAAACATGCTGAAATTTTGATTGGGATTCTGTTACATTTATAGATCAATTTAGAGAAAGTTGACATAATATTGATTCTTTCAACTTATGAACATCTTTTTGTTTCTTTCATTCTTCTTTAGTTTCTTTCAGCAATATTTTATAGTTTTCAGTACAGAGGTCTTGAACATATTTTAGTAAATTTATCTCTAAGAATTTTATGATTTTGGTGTTATTTTAATTAAAATTTTTCAAGTTTTAGTTTTCAGATTTTTGCTGCTAATAGTGAGAAACATAATTGCTTTATGGAATAGATTTATCTATGTTGAGCTTATGTTCTGTGAACTTGCTATATTTACTTTTTTGCTCTAACAGTCATTTTGAAGATTCCTTAAGATTTTCTCATGAATAATCATGTCAGCTGTGGAAGGACAGTTTAACTTTTTCCTTTATGATGCTTATGCTTTTTGTTTCATTGTTTTGCCTTACTGAATCGTCTAAATCCTCCAATGTTGAACATAAGTGGTAAGAGTAGGTATATTAGGCTTGATCCCCATCTGGGAGAAAGCATTAAATATTTTACTATTAATTATAAGCTTAGTTGTAGGTCTTAACTGTACATTTGTAGATGTTTATTTTATTAGATTGATGATATTTACTGCTATTTTGCTAAGAAATTTTTATTTGTATAAATGTAAGGGGTACAAATGCAATTTTGTTATTTAGATATATTGTGTGGTGGTGAAGTCTGAGAGTTTAGCCTATCCATTGCCCAAGTAATGTACATTGTACCCATTAAGTTACTTAATCACCACCCTTCTCCCATCCCCCACCCTTCTGAGTCTTGAATGTCTGTCATTCTACACCTCTGTGTACACATTATTTAGCTCCCACTTATAAGTGTAAATGTTGAGTATTTGAATTTATGTTTCTAAATTGTTTCACTTAAGATAATGGCCTGCAGCTCAATCCATGTTGCTGCAAAAAGCTATGATTCCATTCTTTTTTATGGCTAAATAGTATTCTATCATGTATATATACACCTCATTTTCTTTATCCAACCATCCATTGATGGATACTTGAGTTGGTTCCATATCTTTGCTATTGCAAATAGTGCTGTGATAAATATACAAGTGCAGGTATCTTTTTGATATTATGATTTCTTTTCCTTTGGGTAGATACCTAGTAATGGGATTGCTAGATAAAATGGTAGTTCTATTTTTTGTTCTTTGAGAAATCTCCAAACTGTTTTTTTTTTAGCATCAAATTGTTTTTTTTTTTTTTAGAGGTTGTACTAATTTACATTCTCACCAACAGTATATAAGCATTTTCTTTTCTCTGCATCCTCACCAACATCTACTATTTTTTGGCTTTTAATAATAGCCATTCTGACTGGTGTAAGATGATATCTCATTGTAGTTTTAATGTGCATTTCTCTTATTAGTGATGTTGAGCATTTTTTTATAGTTGCTTGTTGGCCATTTGTCTTTTTTATGTCTGTATGATTTGTACTTACGCCCCTTCTTTCATTGCTATTATTGGGAATTTATATTTCTCTTATTAGTTGGTTTTTCCTAGGAATTTAATAATTGTAGTGTTATTTTTATTGATTTTTTCTCTTATTTTCTTGCTATGTGTTTAATTTACTCTTTTGCTAGCCTCTAAAGGTAAAACTTAGATGATAGATTCTTAGATTATCTAAAGCTATATATTGCTCTTTAAGTACTACCTTTAGCTGTTTCCCACAAATTTTGATAAGTTGTTTTTCAAATTATCATTCTGTTCAAAATATTTCTATTTTACCTTGTGATTTCTTTTTTGACCCATGAGTTATTTAGAAGAATGTTGTTTAACTTCAAAATATTGGTGTTTCTAGATACTTTATTTGCATTACTTTCTAATTGTCCTTTATTTTGGTCACAATATATGTTTTGCAAGATGTCAACCTTTTGAAAATTATTGAGGCTTATTTCAAGGCCTAAGACACAGTCTGTCTTTGTTAATGGACTATATGCATATGAAAAGCATGTGTGTTCTACAGCTTTTGTATGTAATGAGTACATGATATTTTGACAGAAAAATTAAAGGACTTCAACTATATATTCCTTATTTCAAAGAAAGGCAAATTGCTTGAGACAATAATTCTGAGGGAGAAGTTATAAATTAGAATACAGTATTCCTCCTAAAATAGAGTCCCAAAGAATGATTCAAACACTTCAAGAAATGTCATAAATATATCAGAGGATCAGGAACAGCTTCTGGTTATAATAAAAAGAGTCAGTTTCCACAGGCCAGCACCACCGGATTTTAGCTCTGTGACCTTAAACAAGTCAACTAAATTTTCCAAACCTTGATCTTCTGGAGATAATGACCCTTCACCACATGGCTAAGTGTTCTAACTATTCTTAGAATCAAGCAAGAGAATATATCTGGACATATTTTGAAAACTAAGTCATATAAAACATAGATGGTGATATTATTATACCATAATATAGCATAAATCTATAGCTAATTTTAGTCTAAGTGAAAGCAATTTTACATTGTCTGTCAAGTGGTTTTAACACTCGTAGAATTCATAAGTCAGCATCTTATTCTTCAGAGAGGTCTTAGAAAACCACAGTTAGAAATCAGTCTGAAATTGCCACTAATTATTAAATTGTGTGTTGCTTTTAAGGATCTGCTCTTTGCATTAGAGTGAATTTATAGACAGATCAAAAGTAATAAAACTAAGCAAAATGAATTAGCAACACCTAGTCATCTACAAAAAATATTTTCTGAAAGATTTTTATTTAGACACCAAGGTGCACAGCTCTTTAGACTTCATAAATTAGACATGCAAATATCTAATCAATGTACCAGTTTGCCAGAAATATTCATAATTTCTTATTGTAAATGTATTTGATTTTAGCAAAAGATTTTTTGGCTGGAATACTTTATTATATAGGCAATTTTATGTAAATGCAATAACATTTTATAAACTTGAGCTTTACTCTCTTATATGATAATTCTTTCATCCAGGAGGGTAATGGATTTGTATTAAGAACAGGATAACTCCTTTCTCTTCCACCCTAGTAACATTTGGGTTAAGTTCTGTTTGTGGTTGGGCAGGTTAGTAATAGTTCATGACAGGTTTTGATAAATTTATTCGATTTATTTATGAATTTATTACCTTTTTCCAGTGGAAAGTAATCGAATAGCTATTAAATATCAGTCACCCTGGTACATTCATTTAGTGAAAACAAATGCAAAAATGAGCGATTATATTACCCCATGTTGTATGCTATATTGCATGTAACAGAGTATAGTAAAAGCGTATATATGCTTCAGAAAAGGTTCTATGATGATCAAATGATCCAAACAGAGAGAGTGTATTAACTCCTGATGGGCCTTCAGGGAGACTTTTCAAGGGAGGTATTGCTAATCCTGGGTCTAAAGTTCAGCTTGCAAAGACACTCTGGCTGTCTTCATGAGTTTTGACTTAAATAACATTTTGTCAGGTTAAGAGAGGGAGACACAAGGAAAAAAAATGGTTAGTAATAAAACCAAACAGTGTGCCCCACCAAGAAATGTGTTCACTGTCATTACCACTTCATCTCACATATCTCACAAATACCTCCATGCAATAGACCATATTGCTAGTGGTTTATGTAAGAGGAAAATGAAATTTCTGTGGTCCCAATCCCAGATTCAGAAATGTCAAAATGTGAAAATATGTGTGTCCTAAAATCAATAAAACATGGATAAAATTATTGTCATTAGTTTGTTATATACTCCTTTGGAGTATGTAATATTTGAAAATAAATAACACTTAACTGCATGTAGCACTATAGATTTTTCTCTTGCTCACAAACTTTCAAAATTAGTATGATTCTTACTATACCTTAAAAAACATATTGGATGATTTGCATTTGTCTAAATGAACTCAGAGAGGGGATGTGTCACTGTGGGGCTTTCTTGGCTGCCCTGTAGTCAGGAAAGGACCAGGGATAAATGAAGGTATGCTCAAATGGGAATCTTATTACTTACCAATAATAATAACAACTAGCATTTTTAGTGTTTCAGATGTTCTGGGTACCATTCTAATTATTTAGTCCTTACAACAACATGAAGAAGTTGGTACCATTATTATTGCATTTGTCAAACAAGGAAACTGAGAAACAAAGGGATTAAACAATGTGCTCAACATGCACAACCAGTCCATGGCAGAGCCATGATTCAGAGCAGGCAGTTTGACTTAAGTCCCCTCTCAATGCCTTCCCTCCCCACAAAGTGATAAATGGTATACGTTGGAGCTCAGCTGAGCACCAAATGACATATGGCTCCTACTCATCAAGGATGGAAATGCTTCTAGACTTAATTGATGTTATTCCACTTAAGCAGTATGGTGTAGTATGGTTTGGGGACCACATAGAAATTGTTCAAATCCTAACTCTCTCACTTGACTAAGTCTTGAGGAAGTCATTCAGTATCTCTGAGTCTGCTTTTTTTTTTTTTTTCTTGTCTTTAAGACAAGATATTTTACCTCGTAGTATTTTTTTAAGGATATAGATTAATCCTTTCAACATACAGAAGACTGAGTAGACCTTTTCTATTAGGCTGAAGATAGCACTAAGTCCTTAGGAAGCATGGGGGGGGTAATTTGTTTGAACAGGAATATAGGGCCCTGGTGTTACCTATCCAACTTGGTGGAAAAGAAAATGTGGGAAACATTTGAACTAGTAGCAACTTTTGCTCTAGGATGGTGGTGTACCTCAATGACCTTCCTTTATACGGCTCAGCTCTCTAGTAAAAATTCTAACATGTGTCAAAATTACTCACGGGTTTTACTTTCAGAAATTTCTTTTAATCTCAAAAGACTTTCCTATTGCAGAAAATTGCAGACATTAACTATAGAGAATTAAAGTAAAAGCGAAATTATTTAAGGATAGAGTTAGATTGCCCTGTCAAAGAATGTCAGGCACAGTAGGAGGATGCCAACCCTTGGATGTGATTGCTTTAGAGGAAAAGCAGCACGGCACACAGGAAAAACAGTGAATTCAGGGCAGGCGACCTGCCTATTTGTTCCAGCTCTGTTGTGTGAACTCAAAGTGTTTTGACCTTCCTAGGTTTCCCTTTCATGCTATGCACAGTTGCACAATTTGAGGATCAGTGCTGTTGAAACTGTATTTCCCAACACCTAGGACTCGGCAGAGAGGTGATACTGGGTGCAATTTATATAGAAGCAGCAGGGTAAAGTGGGACTCTAGCCCTGCTGCCTTACCTAAACTGAAAGAACTTCACTTTTTCAATTATATTCATTGAGTTCCCACATCTGATTCTGTTGAAAAAAAGGGTGGAGGTTGTTTCTGAGGATTAAAACAAAACCCA
This sequence comes from Mirza zaza, assembly GCA_008750895.1. Classification (NCBI taxonomy): domain Eukaryota; kingdom Metazoa; phylum Chordata; class Mammalia; order Primates; family Cheirogaleidae; genus Mirza; species Mirza zaza. The sequence goes on along the minus strand of VSMD01139721.1, from coordinate 39,256 downwards.
AAAACTCATAACGCAAAACTTGGCTCTTGAGTGATATATTTCTAAGTTGCTCACCTGCAAACAGGTACCTATGCTCTGCTTCCTGTGCATGGGGTGGGCAGACGTTGCAAAGACTGAAAAAAACCACAGCTCTTGTCATCAACGAGTATGTAAGGTAGTAAGTGGGCAAAGCTCACTCTAGGCTCCTCAGTCTTTCATTCCTGGACTATCCTCCAACCTCTCTCCCCTTTGGAGTGACTCTTCCCATTCCCAGGCACCTTTATGTTCTCTCTGTTCTCCCTCCTAGTTTTAAGAGATGTTATCATAAACCATTAATACTGAAGTACAAAGTGTCTAATAAACCTTAAAATATAGGACTTCCTGGTGAGACTTGCATTCCAATAGGATCAAAATTTTAAACAAATGGAGTAAAACTCTAATTGTAAAAAGTAGTATAGATTCTTCTTGGGCAGATAGGGATCGGAGTTCTTCAAACACGCTCTATAGGCAACAAGCTATTTTCCTAAGGTCGGCCCTCCTGGGCATAGTAGTATAATATAGCGTGTATGAGAAAAGACTCTAAAGCCAGTCAAATTAGGTTGCAATTCTGCCTACATCACTTCCCAGCTCTGTGGCTTTGGGCTCGACACTCAGGCTCTCAGTTTCATCTGTAAAATGGAGATGAATAATAGCACCTACTGCAGAGATTACTATCAAACATTAATGTAGTAGTCTATCCAAAGCACTCAAGACAGTGCTTTGGCATAATAATGAAGGCATAATAATGAAAAAGTGAAAAAACATGTACAGTTGGTAAACAGTCTAGAAGAATAAGGACTAAATATGTTTCAGGCCATAAGACTATAATAAAAAGAGATGACTGAGAAGTTAAACATTTGCAGACAAGGTGAGTCTTAACTTATCATTTGAATAATTAGGAAGATTTGGTGGAAAATATTCTAGGCAGAATTAAGAACAAGAATAAAGAAACAAGGCTTGGCATGGTGGCTCACACCTGTAATCCTAGCACTCTGGGAGGCCGAGGCAAGAGGATCATTTGAGCCCAGGAGTTTGAGACCAGCCTGAGCAAGAATATGACCCTGTCTCTACTAAAAATAGAAAAATTAGCCAGGTGTGGTGGTGTGCGCCTGTAGTCCCAGTTATTGGGGAGGCTGAGGCAGGAGGATGGCTTGAGCCCAGGAGTTTGAGGTTGCTGTGAGCTAGGCTGACATTACCACGCTCTACTCAGGGCAACGGAGTGAGACTTTGTCTCCAGAAAAAAAGAATCAAGAAACAATGAAAGAATAAGCTTAGTACATCCATGCATGGAACCACGAAGTGGCCCAGAGTAGAGGGTATACAGTCATCCACAGTGAGAGAATGGGAAGAAGAAAATGATATTTAAAGAAAATTAGATGGTGTTTGCTCAGGATAAATCTTTTTATCACATTCTTATTTGATCATTTTTGTTGAAATATTTTAATATATATATTTTCTCTCTATATATATATACACGGAGTGAGGATTCCATTGCCTTAAAAACTAATGATTCTCCAAAACATCATTTCCTGTGTTGTGATTCAGCAATTTTCATTGTCAACAGTTATCCCTGGGACCATCAGTCACTTCATATTTGTAAGTCCTTTTACTCCTTAGCATATAAATGATGTACAAAACAGGTCCAAGTCTTCATTGACCCAATCGAGACATTCTAGATGATGCATTTTAAAACTAGATTTTTAATATCAACTCATTTGCTCATCATCTGCCTTGTTCCAATTCGTTCCATTGCTACCTGCTCCCTCTGGCCAATCGCTCTGGCCCCTCACTGGCTGTTCATGTGTCTGGCTTGCCCTTACATCCCCAGCTACCCTGCTTTTCTTCCTCGCTTTGTTTGAAAGCCCCTGCTTCCAAAGGTGCTTGGTCAGTGTTCTGGCCATGGACCTTCCCTGTACTTTGTCAGGTTTCTTCCTTCTCTGCTGCAGCCACTGTGCCTTCCACCTGATGGGAAGTCTCTTTGAGTCAGCTTCTTTCCAAATCAACAGGAATTTACTGTTGAACAGATACATGCTTTGCTGATATAAGCCATATAAATATATATCTCTCTTTTAGTCTTGGAAGAATTTCTTTTCAATCAGCAATCATAATCTGTAGCATAGGGTCATTTACTGATGAGAGGCTATTGTAGTGGGAAGCAGAGGCTTTCTTGCTGTGTTCTTGTGGGGAACTAATCATAATTCTACACAGTCCAGGATGCTTAACGCAAACTCTATGCAAATGAAGGAGCAGTTAAGCATAAGGTTACTCTGTCTGTCTGGGATTAAGCAGATAGCAGGAAATAGAAAGCCAGAAATTTGGATGATAATCGTGAGGTTTCTAGATCAAAGGCAGGTTACAGGAGAACAGAGTCAGAGCCCACGGGACAAGCATCCTTCCTGCTGGCGTGCAGGGGGCAGGCCTTGGAGAGGGACCTCCTCGGGCTGTATCAGGACAGGTCCTGTCTCTTTGTCGTCTGTGTCATCTTGAAAGTTAACTCCTAAATGCCCAGCTCACCTACTTTACTGCATTTTGTAAGGAATGTGAAATTGTTTATTGATCTGAGAATGCTTTAACTTAATTCTGGTAAATTGCTGACTTTTTAAAGGTTCATTAGCTCCTTTAGCCTACTAGGATGGGTAGTTTTATAGTCATATTAAATAGATCTCTTATAAAATGAATTTTTTTACGTACCTGCAAAAAATACTTAATTGCCCATTCAACACTCATATTAGTTTCAGGGTTTACACACTTGCGGTCCAAATCTGGGGCTCAGAGTCAAGGCCGTGTTGCCTGTTATGTGCATGCCCCAAGGCATGTTCCAAAAACTCCAACCCTGAGCTTCTTTATCTGGAAGCTAATAATACTTATTTCATACAATTATTAATAAGAATGAAGTGAGATGAATTTTTAAAAATTGCATAGACAGTGCTTGCAACATAGTAAGATATCAAATATTATTACTAAGCCTTCTCATAGCGAAATAGTGTTTTAATCTGTCTCAATGATCTTTTTCCCCAAACCGTAAATCTTATCCGTGAAGTTCATTACTGAAAATAATGCGTGCTTGTGTAATTAAAGTTAGCACGACTGGAGGGCAAGTGTGAGCCCTTGAATTCAACTAGTTGAGAATCAGATAATGGATATTGTAGTATCTGGTCCCCACTCCACCCTCCAGCTACCCCTCACCCATACTAATTTTGCCCTGATCTGACCTATTTCCTTTTTTAAAAAAATTGAACTTCAGAGAAGAGAATAGGTATGTGGGTTCATATGGGGTGGGTTTACCGGCACGTGTCAGTTACCCCTGGAAATACTCACTCTCCATACAAATGATCACTTTATAAACTACAGGACTAAGAACCAAGCTATCTTTTTGATTTATTTAGCTGTGTGTTTTTTGGCCATATCGCTTTCTCCTTTGAAATTCTTATTTCCTCACCCACACAATAGACATAGCAATGCCTTCTTTGAAGAGTTTCCCTGAGAATCGTTGAGACAATTTAAGTTTCTGCAACAGGTGCTTATTAAATGTCAGCTTCTTTCTCTATCTCGGGCTCTTCTCTGAAGAAAGTCCCACAGCCAGTAATTTGGACTCACCAGGTCTTTCCCTAAGGCAGCCAACATTTTATGATGGGATTGTATTTCTCTCTGTTTCTCTCTCTTGCTTTCTCTCTCATACAGACATCCATGGTAGGAACTTGGTAACTGGGAAGATGAGATTTCAATATTAGGAAATTGGTGTAGAACCACGGAAGATGAAAGGCATCTTTTCCCCTTCACTTCCAATGACTTCTTTAGGATTTCCTACCTAGCAGAATTCTCAGGTTGCCTCCCACTTCTACCTGTCTTCATTTTCCCATCAGATGCCCCCTGATTAATCTTCTGTTATTGCTCCTTGCATCTTTTCCTTACCCTTCTCAGCGCTAACGATAACTAACAGTTACTGGGCTTTGGTATCTCCTTAGGCGCTGTTCTAAGAACTTTACATGTGTTAACTTAGTTAAACCTTACAACTAACCTTTGAGGAGATGCTATTTGTTGGAGAAGTTAAGTAACTTTCTTAAGATCGTGCAGTTAGTAAATCTCAGAGTTGCGATTCTAACACAGGTAATCAGGACCAAGAGACCCTGCCGAAAACTAATAACCATTAGTGCCTCCTCATCAAATGGAACTTCCTAACCTAAATTTCAAAACTGTCTTACATTCTGTTTCCATTTTTCCCACCTTCTACTCCCCATCGTAGGCATTCCTAGGCATAGATGGCCAAGAGAGATGCTTCTCCATCTGTGAACAAGGCATGAATGTCTCTGGTGCTTGCCTTCTGCTCACACTGCTTCTCCTTGTTTAAGGCTGAGTCCAGCCAGTTCAGGCTTTTTGAAACCTTTACTGTTTATTTATTAGGTTTATTATTTGTCCATTTATTCATTTATATATTCATTTATCCAACAAATATGAGCCTATTATATGTCAAGTAAATATGGATATTTAAAGTTAAGTAGAATATGGCCCCTGCTTTTCAAGAGCTCTCAGTAAAAGTGGAGAGGCAGACATAGGAATAAAACACTTCACATAAGTAATTATTGTATTGTCTGAGTAACCATAAAAAAAGGGGCATTCAAGGTATTATGGAAGCAGAGAGGAGGGAGTGATGTACTCTGAGGAGGTAAAACAAGCTGATGTTGATGCCTTGCTGGGTCTAAGATGTGTAGATAGTCTGCAGGTTTTTATGTGAGTAGGGAGGAGAAAGAGAAAGGAATTAGAAGCAGAAGGAATAGCATGGAAAAAGGCACATTGGTGAGTGAGGTAAGATTATGGTAATCGTGGAACTTGCTACCACTTCTGGATTGCTGGGCAGATGTGCTTGTGGGAGTGGCAGGAAACAAGACTGCTAAAATAGTATTTCAAGTAGAAGGTTTTATGTATTTTTTATTGTCTTCACTTTGTATATTTAGGATATGAAGTAAGGGTCAAATTAGCATTAGAAAGACCATGTAGGATGCAATTGTAACAGTCCAGCTGAGAAATTACAGAGTTCAGAACTCTAAAGCATTACTTGTGGGATGAGGTATCTCAGGTATGGATACGAGATGGAGTGTAGGTAATCTACTCCTGGATATATGACTTGCGTAGGTGGATAAGTATGATGACATTGATTGAGATTAGTAATTCAAGATTACTAGGTTCTGTATGGAGTTTAATTTTGAGCAACCAGGTGGAGATACTTAGTAAGTGGCTGAAAGTGGCTTAGTAAGTGCCAATTCACTAACAATTGGGTGTTTTTTATGTGCGCTGGGTTCAGGATGTTTAAAATTGGATAAGACATAGTTTTTACCCTTAAAGAAGACATAGTCCAATGGAGAGAGGCAGAAATGTATTGAAAAACAGAAGAATTCTAATGACCTATTTACTGGGCCATGGGAGAACATGACTAAGGGAGAGAAGAGCTCAGGATGGTTGGTGAAGTTTCCATGGGACAAATGATTTTGGGATTTAAACGCAATTTTTACAGATAGGACGGGCTCGGCAAAGACAACATAATGATACTCTAGGCAAAGACAACATAAAATTTATTGAGGTGTGAAAGAAGTTAGAGCCCTTAGTGAATAACAGGTCGTTCTTTGTGGCTGGAATACAGAGCAAGTGAATTCATATATGCAACTGTGGACACACATTCTTGGGTTTGTGTTTGGTGGGGCAAGACTTCAATTCAAATTAAACTTTTTGCTCAAATTTGTCCTTAACAAGTATTACCTAGAACAGTATCTCTGAACTAGTAATGCCAGGCAGGAGGTCTAGGTATGAAAACATCAGAGATATTAACAGAATTGCTACTTTCATTTAAACAAAAAGCAAGTATTTCTTTCTAGGTTTGGAAGATCCAGGATTTTGGATTGAGTAATTAGTAGAATACTTTATTTTATCAAAATTAGTTTTAAAATAGTTTATTAATATCTACCCTACTTCTGCTTAACTTTCCAAAGTCCTTTCTTCACAAGGAGAGGTCACATAGGGGTATAAGAAATACATTTTGAATGTAACTCAGGAGTCAATTTCTTGATATTTTTATTAGTAGAAAACAGGTCCCAGTTTGTGATTGGGAATGAATACCAAATTGTTTCAAAAAGAGAAATTATACTGTGACAGTTCATGAAAACAAAAAGACATGGGCTCATTTAGAGTTAGTTCTTTTCTCTCCCTCTTTCCTCAACTCTTCCTCATTTACACTCCCTGTCTCTTGTGTAGCTTGGCTCCTGGCCAGACCATGTATTCCCAGAGTCCCTGCAGAGCCCGATTGGAGTGATACTGGCAGATTTCCAAGAAGAAGGAGCTGATAGAGAGTCAGCAAGGTCCTAAAACAATATGTAGTGTATGATGTATTCTTTAATGAATTAAATAGATTATCTACCCCAGTATATACTGCAATACTAGCCAAGGCTTTTGACTGTTATTATTATTCTGGGATACATTTCAGTGATAAAATAATAAATTCAATTCAACAAAACTTTGAGTTCCTACCATGTACAAGTCACTGTGCTAACAAATCAGTAAAATTAAATGTAATTTTTTTTCTTTTTTTTTTTTTCCTTTGCATAATTCAAGAGACTAGCCATCATAAAGATTGCTTACTTAGTTGTGTGGTCATTTGCATTGCAAAACATACAATCATAGAACAAACTCTAGTCAACCAGTTCTCGATTCTCTATACATTCTTTTTATCTGTGGCACCCTGTCTCCAGTCATCCTTGGGTTCTAACCCCAAGGATGGGTTTTCTGCCATTACCACAAGGCTACATTGGTTGATTAGAATAATTCTGCTGACTCAAGCCACAGACTTTCAAAACTTGGTTGTATCATCATCTGCAGTTTCAAATATATTTTATTATATTGTATTTTTATTGTTGTTACGACACTTAATCTGATTTAACATTTAATTTTTTTCAACTCATGATATTCTGCAGGCAAATTTGGTGGCTAGATACGATCTGTTTTCTTTTAATATTTATTTAATCATATGAAATATTTATTTACTTGGATAACCTTAATCACTATTTAGGAAATTCCCAGTCATTGAATATCTCGAGGAGTAAGAGATTATTTGAATAAGAAAAGGTCTTGCATACACAGATAATATTAACTTGTTGAATTTTAAATATCTGGGGTGGGGAGAATATACTGAAATTTAAATCCCTATGTTTATGTAAATAAATAAGAATTTAGGAAGGAAAATAAAGAAAAAAATGACATTATGAAATTAATACAGCTGTTTAAATTGCCTGTCATTTTACTGTTTTCTAAATAATCATTACCATTTCAATTGTGTCCACCCATAAGTGATTTAGTAAAAATCATTATAAGTATAATCATTGGTACGGATTTCCTTTAGTTGTTTTAAAAGTAAATTTGCTTTGAAATTCAGATATTCCCCTGCCCACTCTGCAAATTTTCACACCATATGTATCATGAATACTTTTTGATGTGAGATAAATCTAGAATCGAATTCTGATATTTATTTTAACATTCCTTTCTTTTTAGATACTCCGTGGAGTTATGTGGAGATGAGAGCGATTCACAAAACCCCTCCTCCAGGAGAGAATGAGTTTCATAGATAGAGCTTCGCTTCTGGTTTTCACGACGGGACAGTGACAGTGTGACAGAGCCATGCCTGCCCTTCCTGCTATTTTCAATGATTCCCAGAACATCTGAACAGTGATGCTTGCCTTGGATTTTCATATTTTCATCCCGATACCTTGTTTCCTTCTTTGGGGCAGAAAAGCTTGCACTCATTACTCTCCATGGTGGCTCATTTTTTCAAGAGCTTGATTTTCCCTTACATACATAAGCTTTGCAAAGGAATGTTTACAAAGAAATTGGGAAACACAAACAAAAAAAAAGAGAACCGTCAGCAGAAAAAGGATCAAGACTTCCCTCCTGCTGGCCAGACCAAACCCCCCAAAATCTCTAACACCTTGAAAAGCACCGTCAAGAAGATCGCCAAGTGTTCATCAGCTCGCAACTTGTCCATTGAGGACGACCAGGATAACAAAGAGTTTTCCCTGTCGCCCACGTTCAGTTACCGTGTAGCTATTGCCAACGGCCTACAAAACAATACTAGTGTAACCAACCATGATGATGAGGCTCTCCTTCAAGAGCTGTCTTCCATTGAGAGTTCCTACTCAGGATCGTTAAATGAACTAAGGAGTAGTACAGAAAACCAGGGACAACCAGCGCACACCATGCCCGTTCGACGCAACAGGAAGAGCTCCAGCAGCCTGGCACCCTCCGAGGGGAGCTCGGATGGGGAGCGCACTCTCCACAGCTTAAAACTAGGAGCCTTAAGGAAACTGAGGAAATGGAAAAAGAGTCAAGAGTGCGTCTCCTCAGATTCAGAGCTGAGCACCATGAAGAAACCCTGGGGCATCAGAAGCAAGTCTTTGGACAGAACTGCCCGAAACCCAAAGACCAATGCCCTGGAGCCAGGGTTTAGTTCCTCGGGCTGTATTAGCCAGACACACGACGTCATGGAAATGATCTTCAAGGAACTTCAGGGAATAAGTCAGATCGAGACAGAACTTTCTGAGCTACGAGGGCACGTCAATGCTCTCAAGCACTCCATCGATGAGATCTCCAGCAGCGTGGAGGTTGTGCAAAGCGAAATCGAACAGCTGCGGACGGGATTCGTCCAGTCTCGGAGGGAAACCAGAGACATCCATGATTACATTAAGCACTTGGGGCACATGGGTAGCAAGGCCAGCCTGAGATTTTTAAATGTGCCCGAAGAAAGATTTGAGTATGTTGAAAGCGTGGTGTACCAAATTCTAATAGATAAAATGGGCTTTTCGGATGTACCGAATGCTATTAAAATTGAATTTGCTCAGAGGATAGGGCATCAAAGGGACTGCCCCAATGCAAAGCCTCGGCCTATACTTGTGTACTTCGAAACCCCTCAGCAAAGGGATTCTGTCTTAAAAAAATCATATAAACTCAAAGGAACAGGCATTGGAATCTCAACAGATATTCTGACCCATGAAATCAGAGAAAGAAAAGACAAAGGGATCCCCTCCTCACAGACGTACGAAAGCATGGATATAAAATTTTCTACTCCAGAGCCCAGAATCAAGAAGAACAATTGGCAGTCGCCTGATGACAGTGACGGAGAGCTGGAATCTGACCTCAATAGAAACAGTTATGCCGTGCTTTCCAAGCCTGAGTTTCCAACAAAGGGAAGCACTTCCAAGCCAAGCTCAAAATCACACAGTGCAAAATCCAAGAATAAAACAGCTAATAGCAACAGAATTTCAAATAAGTCAAATTATGATAAAACATCCTCACAATTGCCAGAATCAGATATCGTGGAAAAGCAAACCACAACCCATTATGCTGATGCAACACCTCTCTGGCATTCACAGAGTGATTTTTTCACTGCTAAACTTAGTCGCTCTGAGTCAGATTTTTCCAAACTGTGTCAGTCTTACTCAGAGGATTTTTCAGAAAACCAGTTTTTCATTAGAACTAATGGAAGCTCACTCCTGTCATCTTCAGACCGGGAACTATGGCAGAGGAAACAGGAGGGGACACCCACCTTGTATGACAGTCCTCAGGACCAGCATTTAAGTGGGAGTGTTCAGGGCGTCCAAGGACACAGTGAAATTGAAAACACAGAAACTATGGATAGTGGAATGAGTAATGGCATGGTATGTGCCTCTGGAGACCGAAGTCATTATAGCGATTCTCAGCTCTCTTTGCATGAGGATCTTTCGCCATGGAAGGAATGGAATCAGGTAGAGCAAGGAGCTGACTTAGGCTTGGATTCTTCTACCCAGGAAGCTTTTGACTATGACACCAACAGTCTTTGTGACCAACCCTTGGATGTTTATAATAAAGACTTGGAATACTTGGAAAAGTGCCACAGTGACCTTCAAGATGACTCAGAGAGCTACGATTTAACCCAAGACGACAACTCATCTCCATGCCCGGGATTGGATAATGAACCACAAGGCCAGTGGGGTGGCCAGTATGATTCTTATCAGGAATCTAATTCTAATGAGCTGTACCAAAATCAAAGCCAATTGTCCATGATGTATCGAAGTCAGAGCGAATTGCAAAGTGATGATTCAGAGGACGCCCCACCCAAATCATGGCATAGTCGATTAAGCATTGACCTTTCTGACAAGACTTTCAGCTTCCCAAAATTCGGGTCTACACTGCAGAGGGCTAAATCGGCCTTGGAAGTAGTATGGAACAAAAGCACACAGAGTCTCAGTGGGTATGAAGACAGTGGCTCTTCCTTAATGGGGAGATTTCGGACATTATCTCAATCGACTGCAAATGAATCGAGTACCACACTTGACTCTGATGTCTACACAGAGCCCTATTACTACAAAGCAGAGGATGAGGAGGATTATAGTGAACCAGTGGCTGATAATGAAACAGATTATGTTGAAGTGATGGAACAAGTCCTTGCTAAGCTGGAAAACAGGACTAGTATGACTGAAACAGATGAACAAATGCAGGAATATGATCATCCTTTATATGAAACACCTTACGAAACCCCACAAGATGAGGGTTATGATGGGCAGGCAGATGATGTGGTTAGTGAATGTGGATTGGAACCCTTAAGTGAAACGTCAGCTGAAATGGAAATAAGAGAAGATGAAAACCAAAACATCCCTGAACAGCCAGTGGAAATCACAAAGCCAAAGAGAATCCGCCCCTCTTTCAAAGAAGCAGCTTTAAGGGCCTACAAAAAGCAAATGGCAGAGTTGGAAGAGAAGATCTTGGCTGGAGGTACTCATGTTTAAATGCTATATTATGAGCCAATTGTGTTTTAACATTGGGTGGTGTTTCTTTAGAGCATGTTCTGTGTTTACTTGGGACAAAGAGTTTACTTGAAATTTTCCTGTTTATTCTGAGGAGGATTTTAAGATTTAAAAGTCAAAACATATTTCAAATGGATCACATTATTATAAAATGACCCCAAACTTAACCCTTAACACCGCAGGTCAGATTTCTCTGCTAGGTTTAGGTACAAACCCAATTTCGTATTAACCAGCTTTGTGGCATCAGGTGTCAAGGGAAAGATGAGTGAAACCAAAGGTCATCCCCCTGAAGTAGCAGCCTGAGGTCTACTTCTTGTCACAAAGGTATATATTTGTGTGATCAAGTGTTACTTGCTATTATCAAATAATAATATAATTTCTGCAGTCAGTAGCTGATTATGGTTTCTTTGTCTTTACCAAAGCTGTGATCAGCTACTCCTCCAAACTAGAAATTTTCTGATTGATATGAGTAGATTATTGAATAATCAGAAATCTTTACTGTTAAACTGTTTCCAGCCCTAAGACAATTAAAATAATTACTAGGGTTACTGCTGTAAAAATCAGTCCTTATAAAGCAATGTAGTCTATGTAATTTATTTAAAGAATAATGTAAATCAAGGGGATCTGGGTGCATTGGCTGTGATATTTTGTTATTTTTTTCAAGGAAGGATAGTTCTCAACTATATTTAAAACTTATTTAAAAGTATAAAGTAGTCAAATGTTATGTAAATATAATTCATTTTGGCATAATGCCTATCTCATGTCAGAGTGATTTTTGAAAGTTAGATGTCCTTATTGCTGAAATTCAGTTGATAATTTTTTGAGATACAGGCCAGCAGTTCAGCATTGTATTTTATTTGCTGTTGACTCAGAGAAGTCTACTCAAAGGCAGATTAAGAGCAAGCTCTGTGTGTATGCGTGTGTGTGTGTGTGTGTGTGTGTGTGTGTGTGGATGTGTGTGTTGTGACATCATTGATAAATGTATTAATGCCAATTGGTTAAAGTATCTGTGTGAAATATTATGCAATATCATAAATAGGACAAAACCATAAATTTCAGAAAAAAATTCATCTACTCCAACTTTTTAAAAATTCCAAATTAGCAAGCCTCTGCAAAGTAAATTGTTACTGGTAATGGCCCTTCAAACAGCTAACAAACCTAGTCATCTAGTGGCACTTAACCTTGGAAAGCACACATGCACTTGGTGTTCCATATGCTACCCACTTAAGAATTCTAAAGCAGATAAAACGATTTCGTGCCATGTACCTGACATACGAGGTCTGGCTTCAGAGGACTCAGCCCCCTCTACCGAATTGGAGCTTGCCTTGTTATTATCCTGTGAGCCAACTTTGAATGGGATCTGTTGGATATAGTCTGTCCCAGAGGAAATCAGCACCCACATCTCTAAGGTATTCTCTGGTTGTTGAAAGGTACCAGATTGCTTACTCAGGAGGCTGCAGTAGCCTAGATTTTAAAGGCCATCTCTGTCCCGCTTGGCAGCAGTCAGGCAGTTTCCCCCATCCGGTGCCACCAACGTGCCTCAGAAGGAAGGGCAGCCAAAGAAGGACATTTTCCAGGCCCCTTCCCTGCTCAGAGCATCCATGTGAAGTGCCAATTGTCATGATGGTTTTTGTGCCCATGGCCATCTGCTTACTGTGTTTTGGGCAGATGCCAACAGATTTTTCTCTCCTTGGCTACCTAGTTATCGTTAGGTAGCAGGGCTGTCTTTTCTCCACCTGGCCAGATTGGACTGTAGAGCTCTTGCTGTAAAACTCTGTGTGATGCTGTTCCCCTGACATCACTTTACGGAATTATAAGCTCATACATTTGAATTATTTATTCTAACTCTTGTCTTCTAGGTCCAGAAGGCAGGAAAACCCCAGTGTTTATAGATGTGGATATTTGATGATAGTTGTTTCTAACAACCTTCACCTTGAACAGCATTCCGGTAGGGAAAAAGATCTTAGAGTGTGTGGAGTCAGAAACTTCCCCATGAGGTCAATTTCTTCCATTTTTGCTGGGCCCTGCTGAATGGCACCATTTATGCAGTTGGCCTGAACCCCACATCATGATGGAGACTCTCTGATCCCCCCCCTTCAGGCCTGCACCACTCATCAACTGGACTTAACTATTATCTCTTCTAAACACCCATAGACCTGCCTCTTGTAGCAGTGGCTTCTACCTTATACTTGTGTGCATTCTCCAGTTTCTCTTCTAAAATCTAATCTAGAAGCAAAAGGTCTTATTGTTTAATCTTTTCATTGCACTATGCCTAGACTGGTGCTTTATACCCAGATGGCACTGAGTTAATATGTGTTTGATAAATGCTTGAATCAAGGGAGGCAGGATACTGAATAAAAGCACAAGCTCAAAGTCAAATCCAAATTCAAATTGTGGCCTTTAATTGCTAAGACTATGACTTTATGTCTTGAGCGCTCAGACTAATGGTTGGAGATAAAAAGCTTATTACTCAGCATTACTATGTATTAGGTATTTTCCAGGCAGTTTACCTGTTTTCATTCTTGTACTTCTTATAATCATACTATAAATTTGATTCCATTATTATTCCATTTTACTGGTGAGAAAACTGAGATGCTGAAAACTTATGTAACTTAATGTTACAGAGCTAGTAAGTAGAGGGTCCAGAAATAAATGGATAATTATTTGGGTTGTTTAGACCAGCAATATACTTACTAACTTCAGAGGTTGTTTTATTTATGATTTAAGTTGGAAAAACGTGATTAAAGATGGAGAACAGAGTCAACCACTAGGTTGACTGTTTAGTTTAACTCAGGAATTTTCATGAGAAACCAGTGCTCATAAGAAAGACACTAAGTTTTCTGGGACACTGAGGTTTTGATATGAAATAGTTCATTCTCAGTTTTTCTACTTCAAATCCTTTGTCCTTTTTATAAATCAAGGTTTGTAGAGTACAGTAAATATTGACCATAACAGCTGCTTGAAGGATGAGGTATTTGAAGTCTGAGGACATTTTTCCTGAAATTAGAGCTTGAAGTCAGTTTGAAGTAATTTTCCTAGCAGAAGAATAAAATTCTTGTTCTGAAAGAGACTGTGATGTTGTAAATTAGCATACTTACTAATTTTTTTTTATCATGGCATACATTTTGTTTTCTGTGTATATAGAACATTCTCAGAGTATTTTGGCTCCCAAGTAAGGATATGAAATTGTAAAGGTATTAAAATTTTTCTAAGGTTGATACTTTATTATGTTGGAGCAATGGTTTCCAATTCGGCTGGTAAGAATCATCTGGGGAGTTTTTATAGTAGTCGTTCCTGTGTTGTTTTTTTTTTAATTACCAATTATTGGGATATTTTCACTGAACATTGTGATTTGGTGGTCTGGTAATGAGGCCAAGGGCATGTGTTCAAAACTGTATAAGTTAATGCAATATATGCCTTTCTAATAAAAGAACAACCACCACACACACAAAAAATTAAAAACATAATGAAACAAAATTTAAAGTGAAAAGTAAAATAGATAGCTCTTCCTCCTCTTCAGAGAAAAATAAGTAGTTCCAGAAACTCTGTATGCATAAATACATATACAACTTTTTTCCCTTTGACATAAATGGTGTTATTATAGCGGTATGCATTCATGGTTTATTGTACCTTGTTTTTTCATGAAATATATATTTGTAAGATTTTTTTCATGTTATTATCTGCTGCATTCTTTTTAATAGCATAAACCTTACTGCTATGTAGTTATTGCGTAATTTATTGAATCAAGCCTCTATCATTGAACATTTAAGTGTCTTACAAACTCATATACAGTGGAGTCTTTGGGCACATGTGACAATATGCATGTAGGATAAATTTCTAGATGTGGAATACTGGATCAAAAGCTTTACTCCAGTTTAAGAGAGTTAGGAACTCATTAATTCTAGGTCAAATCTAAACACTTCATTCTCATATACCTATCAAAGTTGTAAATTTATATTTAGGTAAATGATTATTTTACTAGTGTACATCTCTGTCACTAGATTGAAAAGTCAGTAAGTGATTCTTTTTTTCCAGCGCTATTATAATGCCGGAGCATAACCCAGTATGTACCATGTAGTAAATAATCAATAAATATTTATTAAATACATAAATAAGTGCTGAGATCCTCTTTAAGCAAATTCATTGCTATCTAGTTCCAAATAAGGCAGATGACTCTTAGAATTCAAATAAACGTTCATTTTGTATATTTCAATCAAAAGGACTTTTCTTGATTATACACAGTACAACAGCTTTTATTTGGTTTTAACTAGGGAAAGCATAATTGAGAGTGAAAACATGGTTCTGCTCCCTACTTTGGCTCAGTTAATCACATCCACGAGAAGGCTCATTATTCTTTATGCGATGATGTAACATACACATCTCCAGAAACTTAGCTGCATTTCCTTAAATTCCAGGCTTAATGTTTAAAAGGAATGAATATTTAAATTTTGGGGCCTTGCTGTCTCAAAGCTATCTAAAAATGCTGCTCAAACTTTAGAGTGCACCTGGGCCTCACCTGCAGAGATTCCAGGTCAGGAAGATGGAGTGTGAGTTTCTAACATGCTCCCTTGGCGGTTCTGAGGAAGGTGGTCATCAGGGCACATTTGAAGAGCCCTGCTAAATGCTACATAGCAAACATACCTGCATACACAGCATTCCTTAATTTCCTCCTTTTCAGTCGGAGGAAACATATGAATGATTTTCTCAACTTAAAAGCAAATAATGAATGATTTGCCAATCCTCCAGAGCAGTAGATTATTATATTTTATGAAAAGACTTGCCTATGTGGGGGTCCCATAAGTTAGATGTCCCTCTGCTTTGGGGTGTGCCCTGCTCTGATGGAGCAGCCAGGCAAGCAGCACTGGGGAGAGCCAGTGAGCAGGGAGCTCACAGTCTGAGCACCCCTTAGTCTGCTACTGGTCTTTAAGAGGAGTTGTTTGAGCCCCACTCTCTGTGGAAGCCCCAACAGAGGGGAAGCAGCAGTTCGTGGGAGCTCCTATTCAAGCATCTCTCTCAGTAGAGGAGGGGAATGGGAGGTAAAGAGTGTGAATGGAGGAAAGCTAGCACTCTGGACATCTCTTTCCCTCTCTCTGGAAGGCAGCCCACTCAGAATGTTCAGGCTCGCAGGAAACAGCCAACTGTCAAGATGATTTTGTGCCTGTGGTAAGCTCCAGTCCTTCAGGTGGAGCACTTGAACGCCCCAGGCTTTTGGAGGGGCCCTGTGGCTGCCGAGGAGTTGCTTGCTCTCCACCACAGCAGAGATGGGTGGAAGAGTGAGACAAGCGTGGTTAGGTAGTACAAGCCTGGAAGGCTGTGCAAATCCCTGCCAGGGCTCAGAGGTGGTTTTCCTCACCACCAGGGGGAGCCGCTGGAAGGAGGGTCAAGACTGACTCTCCAGACTGGGGAAAGCTGCTCGTGAGGAAGGAGCTACACAATTCCTGACGACCTGAGTGCCAGGTGCCTGAATTGGTTACTATGGCGCCGTGGGCTGGGATCTTCCCCGCCCTAGTCCAACAGCGTGGCTTTCCTGTGGGGGGGATGGGTGCTCTCCCAGATAGATTGCTGCATCTGGGACCCCTAGAATATTCTCCCATGAACTCTGCCCACGTGAGCTACCTTGCCTCCCAAGTCCAGCCCACAAACCTCCCCACTGTGTCCCCTGGCAACTCACCTGAGTCCTGGGGACGTGGGATCCAGCCTGCGTGCCTGGCCCACTGGCGTGGGTCTCTGACAAATGCCATAGGGCCAGGAGCTCCCAGACCGGGTACCCGGGTCCACTGCAGGTCCTCAAGGGGAAAGGCATAGGCCCCACTCTTCTGTGGGAACCTCAGGCTGGAGGGTACGCCAGCTGGGGACAGTTGTCTGCTCTCCAAAATCTCTCTCCTTAAAACTGCTCTCCCAGTTGCAGCGGGTGGGGAAGGATGAAAGTCTGAATGGGAGAGAGCTGGCTGTGTGGTCGCTGGGGTCACTCTCCTCGAAGGGCAACCCCACATGGAATGTCCAAGTTTTGGGATCACGCAAACTGTCCCCGCAGTTCCGTGTTTGCCACAGTGCTTGGGCTAGTGGGGGTGGTAAAGCATCCAAGTAACGTGGTAGCCCTCTGATCACCAAATGAGTATGGGAAGGAGAAAGGAATTCCCCTTTACCCCTTCACTGGTCTCCTGGCCTCTCTGGGTTTGCTCCTCACCCACCAATGTCTTTTTTTCCCCATTATTCTCTTCTCTGCTTAGAGATTTTCCTCTGTGAGATCCCCAGCTGGCTCTGACACTTCTCTGTGACCTACTGTCTGAGCTCCACTCTTCTGTGTTTGAAAGCCTTCCTTCCCTCTGGGACAGTTGGCATGCGATGTCTCTAGTCAGCCTTCTTGTCCCTCTCGCCCCCTAGAAATCTATTCTTTTAGCAGTTTTGAAATATACAATATGTCATTATTAACGCTGGTCACCGTGCATTCAGTAGATCACTAAAACTTATTCTTAATTTAACTGAAACTTTTTACTCTCTGAGTAACATCTTTGCTTTTCCTATCCCTCTCTCTTCCCTCACAAGCCTTAGGTAATCACCTTTCTACTCTTTCTATGAGACCGAATTTTAGATTTCACATGCAGATAAGTTTATACAGTATTTGTCTTGCTTGACCTATTTCACTTAGCGTAATGTCCTCCAGTTACATACATGTTGTCACAAATGACAGAATTTCCTTCTTTTTTAAAGGCTGTCTAGTATTCTATCGTATATATAATATATACACCACATTTTTTATCCAGTCATCCATTGATGGACACTTAGGTTGCTTTCATATCTTGGCTATTGTGAATAATGCTGAAATGAACATGGGAGTGCAGATATCTCTTCAACAAGACAATCCCAGTGACTTTGGATATACAGTCATGAGCTGCACAATGACATTTCAGTCAATGATGGACCACAATCTGCATATATAACAATGGTCCCAAAGATTATAATATAGTATTTTTACTGTATCTTTTCTATGTCTAAACATGTTTAGGTACAAAAATGCTAAGCAGCATGCTATAACTGCCTACCGTCTTCAGTACAGTAACATGCTGTACAGTTTCACAGCCTAGGAGCAATAGGCTGTATCACATAGCATAGGTATATAGTAGGCTATACTATCTAGGTTTGTGTAAGTACACTCTATCATGTTCGAAAAATAACAAAATCACATAAGGACACATTTCTCAGAATGTATCCCTGTCATTAAGCAACACATAACTGTATACCAAAAAGAGGAATTGCTGGATCGTATTTTTATTCTATTTTTAGTTTTCTTTGGGAAACCTCCATAGTATTTTCTAAAATGGCTGTACTAATTCAAATTCCTACCAACAGTACACAAGAGTTTCCTTTTCTCTATGTCCTTACCAATGCTTATCATTCGTCTTTTTGATAATAGTCATTGTAACAGGTGTGAGACGATATATCATTGTGGTTTTAATATGTGTTTCCCTGAGATGTTCATCATTTTCTCATATATCTGTTGGGCATTCATAACTCGTCTTTTCAGAAATGTCTGTTCTGGTCCTTTGCTCATTTTTTAGCTGGATTTTTTATTTTCTTGCTATTGACTTGTTTGAGTTCCTTGTATATTTTAGATATTAGCCCTTTATCAGATCTATGGTTTACGAATATATTCTCCCAATCTATGGGTTGTCTTTTTACTCTGTTGATTGTTTCTTTTGCTGTGCAGACACTTTTTACTTTGATGATATCCCATTTGTCTATTTTTGCTTTTGTTGCTTGTGCTTTTAGAGTGAAAGGAGACCTGTGAGAGGTAAAGTGGCCAAGGGCCCCTAGAGGCACCAGAGAACAAATTGCAAGTCACTATTTCTTGCTAAAGAGAAAGCCCAAAAGGCCCAAAGGGGTAATTCATCTAGGAGACAGGACTGAACCCAAAGAACACGTTATGTTTGTAAATTAATTGAGAGGGGAGACAGATAATGGTCTTGTGTATGAGGAGATTAGTCCCATGGGGAGCCAAATGTCTTAAAGTTTACTCTGATGTGAGATAGAGCTAAGAGAAAGAGAAGGAAACTGATACATATTGAATACTGTCCTATCAGATTCACTTCTCGACATTCTAAGTTCATATTTAATCCTCACTATAGCTTTGAGAAGGAAGTAGTAGTAGCCCCATTTTACAAATGAGATGACTGAGGCTCAGAGAAGCAGAACATGTGACATCCAAGGTCACATAGCTAACTAGGGGTATTGGTGGACTCCAGTCATGCCTCTGACAGAATCTAAGGTCTGGTATTCTTTCTGTGACATCCCATTGCCAGTGTCAGCAAGTCTTCTCAGGAAAGGGTATGACTCATGTTTAAGCATATGCATGAGTTTGCTTTTAAAGCCAGCCAGTTTTGTGTTAGCAAATGTAGTATGCATTAATTTCTGTTAACACAAACTGAGTTATAATAGTTTGTGCAAAGAGTATCATATTTTTGGAAATTTAGCAAGTATGGAAGGGTCACACTAATCACTTGAAAAGACTTTATTTAGGGGTGAAGAAATGCAACTAAAGTTAGTTTTGGAGGAATTAAATAATTTAACAGAAGGTAGAAGAGAAATTTAAAAGGAGTTACAAAGACTCTCCATGAATAGGAACAATGAAAATGTTTCAGGGTTCACAAAGTTGATTTATAATTATGAATATCCCCCCAAACTATATCCTGGAATGCCTGCCTTTACAGAGAAACTAAAAACAGAATGTAGTTTTTGAGGGGAAATATTAATGGATAATGGAAGATGGTGATTTCCAGGTTGTGCTAGGAAGCCTACAATGCAAACCACCAAATCTCAGGGATTCAAGAAAGAATGCTATGTCAGAATTACAGATGAATAGGTTTTTTTGTCTGTTGCTACTAATGTCATTATTCATGTTATCCTTTCAAGTTTAAACACAGAGAGATATTTTATAGAAATTATGAATCATTTGTGGGATTTATGTGCGGAACAAAATAAAGAAACTCTAAACTCTGTTATAAGATACAGCAAAGTATAGCCTGCTCAATTGTTATGGGTTAGGTTAGAATGGCATAGATGGAATATAGCTATAACCACAGGGGTAATTCAGGCTCTGGGATGAAACTCTGGAAGGAGAGGAAGTCCTGTGCAGCAGAGAACACTTGCTACCTGGAGCGTACACCTCAGACCACAGTGACTACCCAGAGTTAGAGTCCCAAATCGGCTCAGTTGGATAGGTAGAGAACAGTAACGAAACAGCCAGGACCCAAGAAGTTTGGTGGCCTGAGGTAGGCAGGCAGTTGCAACTAGGAAGCCTTTTGCTGATATTAGGGACCAAGTTACCTGGCTAGTGACTAGGCAAGGATCTCAACATTCCAGAATGGAAACTATTAAGAAGAATGAGATACTAGACAGGTTATAAAGGAAATTACCTACTTACCAGAACTGAGAACCAAGGTCAGAAATGCATCTCTCAAACAGGTAAAAACCTATTGCTTCAATAACATCTAAGGCATGTGCCCAATTTGCAGGCAGAATGACTTGATGCTGAATCTGAGGAAGCCAGAATGCCATGATCCCAAAGAAAACTGTTCTCGGCACTAAAGGGATTAGCTTTGGTTGCCTCCATAGGTAACCAAAACTGGACAGAACTGAATGCATTGATTGATTTCTTTACCATAACTGATTTCAACCTATGATATATTTCTGTAAAATAAAAATAAAAAGTATGCTATAGAATCTTGTCAGCTACCTCATTCATCAAAGTTGGTTTATGCTGGCTCTCAGCTACTTCCAAAGTTAAAAATCCTCAGAGGATAAAAAATGATTAACAATTGGCAGATTCAAACAACTGAGATATGACTCTGTAGGCAATACTGAAATTTTCCACAGATACTTTGAGCAATGTCACTTTATTTAGAATAAGTATATTTCTCCCTACTCCCTCCAACCATCTTCACTGCCCTCAACTTATCCTTCACTTTCTCCCCAATTCAACCATGATGATTATAAAAAGAATAGTTCATATTTTGAGGTATGAAATTTGATATTTATGTGCTTGTGTGTGTATGTGTTTAATGTAACATGGACACACACATATTTTCGTTAAGAAAGATGTGTTTTCTTAAGAACCCTATAAGGTAGGATAACATTTATTGAGTCCTTTATTATGTGCCAGACCCTATTCTGTTTTACCCTATACTATTAATAAATCATATAATCATCACAATAACTCTATAAGATGGCTACTATTATTAGGTCTATTTTATGGATGAGAAACAGAAATGTCATAACTTACCTAAAAGGAGGGGTAAAAAAGCAAGAAGTAGCCAAACCAGGATTTGGACTTTGGTGGTGGTCTTCTAGATTTTGTGTGCTAAACCACTACCTTATGTAGCCTAGTTTAGGGTTTCAGAAGAGAAGTATTGGTATTCAACTTTGTAAGATGAAGAAACCAAGGTGGCAAATGTTAATTTGCCCGACAGCACCGATTTGTAAGCAGAGGTGCAATTACAAGCTATTTTCCCAAATTGTAAGCCCAGCGCTCAAGCTATCAGACCCGTACTCCCATTTTACATGATATTATCATAGGCAACATGATTATCCAGGTGTCACTTCTGTATAACTTGTGATAAAAGAAATTGTTGACTGCATATAATAGTGGCAACAAAAAAATGACAGCTTGAATATAATCTTCTTATTTCCCAGAAATGTAGGTTAAGCTTCCCTCTTTTTAATGCCTTTTTTGATGCCTACAGTGTCTTGTGGAAAGCCCATCATTTTAGATTTACATGTCTGTTCTTCAGTGATTCCAGTCAAAGGCACATAGACTTTCATGCTCCTACATAACACACAGAGCAAATGAGAATTTACTTAATGTTTAATATAGTGGTATTTTACTAGGGAAATGAATAGGAGATTCTCAAATCACTCAACATGCCCTTTGCATTTTCTAGAAACAGAACACAAACTGATTATTGTAAAAAGTTAACTATCATATATGTTGGATCCTCATAAAACACCAATGAGGTATGTTATAGATAAAGTCTCCAAGTCTCTGTTCCCTGAAGGTAATTACCAGTAGTTCCACGGGTTATAAAATTAGCATGTAATGGGACCAGGTGTCAGTCCTAGGATTTCTGAATCCTTCTCTAGTATTTTTTTGAACAATAGCATCCTCTTAGCTACTTGTGCATATTTGTGCTTCTTTCTTCTGGAAGTTAGAACCTGGCCTGTAATACAAACTTCTGGGGCTATGTCAAGGGTATTTCTCTGCTGACTTTTTTTATTTTTATTTTTTTTTTATTTTAGCGTATTATGGGGGTACAAATGTTAAGGTTGCCCATGCCCCCCTCTGCCCTTGAGTAAGAGCTTCAAGCATGCCCATCCCCCAAATGTTGCACATCTTACTCATTGTGATTGTATACACCCATCCCCTCCTCCCCCTCCCACCCTCCTGACACCCGATAAATGTTACTCCTATATGTCCACTTAGGTGTTGATCCGTTAATACCAATTTGCTGGTGAGTACATGTGGTGCTCGTTTTTCCATTCTTGAGATACTTCACTTAGTAGAATGGGTTCTGGCTCTATCCAGGAATATACAAGAGGTGCTATATCACCGTTGTTTCTTAACGCTGAGTAGTACTCCATGGTATACATATACCACATTTTATTTATCCACTTCTGCTGACTTTTAAAATGAGTGGTTCTCAGGTTTTAGAATGTGTGAGAATCATCTGGGGTCATTTGTTAAAAATATTCCTTGATCTAATCTCTAGTTGATTCTTTTGCAGGGTGATCCATGGATCACATTAAGAAATGCCAAATAGTTGATAGTTAATAATACAGTCTAAGTCCTCTTTTCAGTTTGTCTTGAGTGATTTCATTTGTTCTATTGGCTTCAGTTACCATCTGCCTGCCAATGATCCCAAATCAATATTTTGGGGCTGTTATATACCTTTATTCTCTCTGTTATTAATTCATATGCTGCTTCATTCATTCTTCAATAAATATTTAATTCCCTAGCTGGGCATCTGGGATACAGTAGTGACAAATCATATTTGGCCTTTGCCATCACTAAGTGGGTGAGATGAATTTCATTTTTAAAAATTACACATATATAAATTTAAACTTTGATCACAGCTGTAGAAGTAACTATGAAGTGTTAAGAGAGCATGTTATAGTTTAGGGATTTAGAGAAGGCTTCCCTGAGAAGATATTTGATCTGATATCTGAAGAATGAACACATTAAATTAGCCTAAGGGAAAGGAAAAAGAGCCTTTTAGGCAGAGGAAATGGCATAGGCTGTGGTCTTGAGGCATGACTATTTGAGGAGTTGAGAGCAAGCCACGAGTGGCTGGAGTGGCTGCAGGCAAGGCAGAAAGTGGTGGAAGACAAATCTGGTGCAACTATCAGAGGCCACATATTTCCAAGCCTTGTAGATCTTTGGGAGATTTTAGGTTTTTTTCCTCTGCAAAACCATGGAAAGTCATTAAAGGGGAATAATATAGTAAGTTGCAGGAGTTAGATCAAACAGGATATCCCGCAGGCTTCAAAATTATCTTGTCTAACACTGGACTCTTTTATTCCACCATCTCTTAATCCTGCTTCTCTTTCTGGGATTTCTATCTCAACAAATGGCACTCCCATCCATCTGCTTGCTCAAGACAGATTTATGTTCCTTGGCTTTTTCCTTGTCACATTGTAGTGGACATTTTGGACCTTTTTTTTTTTTTTTGGCAGTGAGGCATCCAGTGTCTAAATTCCTTTCTTACTGGTGATCCCCAGGAAGGTGATCCCTTAGAGGAAAGTAGTGCTGTGTGTGCTACTGCAAAGCTGAAGGCAGCTGGAAGCTCCTTCTTCCTGCCCCTGGCAGCTGTGCCTTGAGCACATGAAAAACTTGGCTAATGGGAAGCTCTTGCCCTGAACCTGGAATTTGGAGAGAGTGATGCAAGGTAGAGATAATTAGAAATTATACATTAGCACTATACATAAACTCATGAATCCAGGTTAGTTAGTGGTTGCTGTCATCCCATGGTTTAGGTACCTATAGTGGTGAACCAACTATGGTGAGCATTGACTAGGATCTATGTCACCTTGATTCCTACATCTCAAGCCAGGTTCCTGAGACTCTGAGTTGATTCTGTGATGTACATAATGAAATTCTTTTCTCCTTTTATTAGCAGAAGTGAATTTTGCATATACTCATCACCCCAAATTCAATTATTTAACGAGCCCTGGCAATTTTACCTCCTAAGTATCTTTCAAATACAGTGAATTTTCTCCATCTCCATTGCCTCTACCCTGGCTCTAGCAGCCACCATCTTTTGCCTAGATTATTTTTAGAGCTTCCAAACTAGTCTCCCTGTCTCTATGCCTTAACACAGCCCCCAACCCCAGAGGTTCATATATATCTGCAAAACTGTAAACATGTCTTTCTATTACTTTTAATTTAAGGTCCAAATAGCAGCGATCCCAGGGTACTGAAAATGCCTGTTTTCTTGCTGCCTCCATCACCAGCCTTGAAGCTCCTGGCAGGCAGGTGGTGTGCCTTGTGCTCTGGGCATTTCTCCCAAATACCTCCTGGTGGCCAGCAATGACGCAAGCAAGCATAGTGGTTAAGAGCAGAGCATCCAGGGTCAGCCAGAAAGTTGTATGATCTCGGGCAAATTGTTTAATGTCTCTGTGGCTCAGTTTCCTCACTTAAAAATGCAGATAATAATAGTATCTTTGTGATTAAAAATAAAATACATAAAAATAACATAAACTTTCAACTAGCAAGTAATCGGTAGTGAACCAACTTACCTAAAAAACACAAAGATTTCTCCTTTGGATCTTACACTGTTTATGAGAAATATGCACCAGAAGCCAAATGCTACAATTACCTTCCTGTATATTTCTGAACTGAAATAAAGCATCTAAAGTGCGTTCTAGGGAGTGATCAATCATGCGATTATTTTTGTGGTTTGAATTCTTCAAAGACTCTGGGCACAGGCAGCTTGGCGAAACTGAGCACAGTATTAATAGCTTTAGTTATTGATGTTTTCATGGAACACAAAAATATGCAACTGCCTGACTCTTTGGCTTGTTAACTGCTTTGCCTTGGGGCAATTTCAACGCAGAGAACCAAATAAGTCAATCAACATTTATTGAGTGCTAGTAGTGTGTTGAACTCAAGATTAGGGCCAGAGGGAAAAACACATGATACAAAGACAGGGATTTCTTTCTTGATACTGTTACAGTCTGGTTCAAGTCATTCAAAATTATATCTTGAGCTACTGTTGTAAGAGACATTGTGGCAAATAATATTATTCAATTGTTTGTTAAAAAATATTAGCATATATCTGAACGTATACTGGAAAGGATGTCATGATTATGATCAGAAGAGAAGGCAGAGAAAAATGATTAAATAGCTGATGATTGATGACATTACAATTTAATCATTAATTATGATTTAATTACTAGCTATTATCACTAATCAATAAGCTTAGAGAATAAAACAATGTTAAGAATAATAACTAACATTTTATTCAGCCCAAAGTGAGAGTACTTTGCATGCATATTTTCCACTTACTTCTCCACACAACTTCCAGAGGTGTGCAGATGTTTCTGGAACCCCACATGGCCCACTCAGCCTTCCTCTGATTTTAGCTGCAGCTGTGGAGGACCATAGCATAGGATCATGCTAGCATCACCTTTCAGTCCAGTGGGCACCTTCATCCTTTCAGATTTCTTCCTCGAAGTCTTTTTTGATGTTGAAGATTCCCATTAGCAACCCTCAACCAGTAAAGACAGCTGATATTGGATGAATGCTGCAGCTTTCTGCCCTGCAGGAGGGAGGTTCAGGGCAGCACACTGAACACGAGTCTGGGGGACTCAGCTGAATCAAGCCACTATTGTCTGCAAAAGCTACCTCAGCAATGAACCCTTATATTGGCCTTTTCTCCTTCTCCTCTACTTTCTCCCTGCCCCTCATTCCTGCTTCCAGAAACCACCTCTCCAATAAGCTACTTACCTTCATGCCTTTCTCCCAAGCTCTACTTTTGGCAGGACCCAAACTAAGACCTAAGATTGTGACTATTAATATACTCATTTTGCTGCTGAGGTGACAAGCCTTAGGCCATTAAGCTGAATGTCACTTACTGAGTTGACTCACCTTAACCAGAGCCAGGGTTCAAGTACCTGCCCTTGCTGTTTGTTGTTATACGACCTCTTGTGAACAATATAAAGGTAATTGTGAAAAAAGTCTAACTAATTACAATCTGGATGCCTTGGTTTGAGAAGACTTAGAAATAATCTCAGACAGTAAGATCAATTGAGTTAGAAATTACCGTTAGTGGCAGTGGTCTAAGTAAGCAAAAATGCTTTTGTATATGTTGTAAAGCATCAGGGCAAAATTGCATGGAAGTGAATAAGGTGTCCATCATCCTTTTATCTTATTTTAGTCTGTTTCTGCTGCTATAATAAAATACCTGAGGCTAGGTAATTTATAAAGAAGAGAAATTTATTTTCTCACAGTTCCAGAGACTGGGAAGTCCAAGGTCGAGGCACCAGTTAGTTCAGTTTTCTGGTGAGGGTTGCTCTCTGCTTCCAAAGTGGCACATCGAATGCTGCATCCTTCAGAAAGGAGGAACAATGTATCCTTACGTGGCAGAGGGAGGAAGTGAAAAAAGGGGTGAGTTCTCTTTATCAGTCCCTCTTGTAAAGGGACCTAATTCCATTCATGAGGGCAGAACCCTCAAGATTCAATCACCTCCCAAAGGCCACACCTCCCAATACATTACATTGCGGATTAAGTTTTAACACGAATTTGCGGGGACAAAAACATTCACCCCTCCTCCTTCCAGCCACTTCCCACCCAATCTCATAGAGTGGCAATGCTGCGTCTTCCAATTATCAAGTAGTCTGTAGCCAGTTGCTCTCTGCTTCATATTCTCCTGTCCTTCCCATCACTGCTTTGTATTAATAGAATGGCTCTGATATTCATTGTAATTGATTTTCAGTTGATTAGCTTCATCTCCTGGGGATGTTTGCATTTTATGCCTTTTCTCTCTCGTTATGAAATGAAAGGTGTTCCTGCTGATAAAGGCATTTAGGCACCGGCAGGCAGGTAGGATACAGTTTTTGGATAGCAGAGCATTCCCAGATATCCTGAAATACCATTTTAGCAACTTAAACACACATTAGGCTGGATTTGAAGGGGGTCATCTCTGAACAATTTGAAGTTGCTACATTTTGATGTAGAATTAGTACTGACAGAGGTACATGGAAAGAACCAGAACATTAGTTTTGTACCAAATATATGGGAAGGGGCACAGTGTATATGTTTGTCTGTGCACATGTGCATGCATAATAACCTAACTGTATGGGTAGCTGGGACAACGGTTTTCACTGATCCCTTTTATAGAAACTATGGAAATAAGGATCAAATATAGTAAAGCTCTGGTTTGGCTGCATAAAATTAATCGTAATTATGGTCCAGTGTGTTATCTGCTTAACATGATCACATTACTCTCAAAACCAATTATTATGCAAAACAAATTTTTGCATTTCACTGGTGAACTTTGTCATACATTTTCTTATAATACTGAATTATGACACAGGTGCTTGATCCTTATGATCCGTTGCCTCAATAACTCATTTTTCTTCCCACAAGGTAAATAGTTACTGGGAGTATTAATTAGAAGGATTTCCTTTTCTTATGGCAAAGACCTGACTCTATGTGTCTAAAAGACTGAGGATAGTTGTAGAAGGAGGAAATGTATCTACTTCTCATTTCAGGGTCAGATGATTGCTTTGTCCTGAGTAGTACCACTGAGTGATGAGTACATTCATTTATTACTGTAATTTGATTCTATTGGTAGCTTTGCTTTCTCTGGCATTGTTCAATTTTAGTATGAATGATTTAGAAAGAGAAGCAGTTTGTGTTGAAGACAGTCATTTTGATGTCAAGCTAAATCAAATCAGATCGATAAGAACACATTCCCTTGATTACAAGGCCAAATAAGCATGAGGGATTCTTGGACAAGCCTAGAAGCCAACTCTTCAAAGAAACTTTTCCTATGTTTTGGGCTTCCTCATTGAATCGAGGAATGATTACTCACGTTTGAAATGTAAGTAACAATTAGAGAGAATTGTTTACTTGTCATACTACGTTTAGCACAAGGTATCTACTTTTTGGAAGATTCTCTCTTTTAAAGTGCAACAATAAACAACAAGGGAAGACATGCATATATAAATGACATTTCTTAGACTCATAGATTTTTAGGCTGGAAGGGACCTTCTAAATCATTTAGGCCAATTCTGTCACTTAACATTTGAGGGAAATGAGAGCCTGAAGGTTAAATACTTTGTCTAAGATCACACAAGTAATTTGTGCTAAGGAACTCACTAGAAACTGGTTCTTTTCATGTAGTCAGCTGTAGAAGTAAATGCTTAGTTGTAATAACAAGATGCTGCTATTAAAATAGCTGTTCCTTTAACGATGGCATAGATATAATTAATAATGAGACTAATTGCCTCACAGGCCATCTCCTAATTTATAGAAAGAAACACAAATACAAAATATCCAATGTACTTCTATTTATAAATATTAGAATAAAAATCTGAAGATGCAAAAAAAATAAAACACTAAGTAAATATGAAAACATTTTTTAAAGAGGTTAGAGAAACATCATTACTTTGGATATATCTTAATTCCTAATTTTCTCTATTGGATGGCAAGAAAAGGACTTTTCAGATGACCATCTTTCTAACTTTATCTTATTGTTCTGGGATTTTGGAGCTGGTTTGGGTCTTGGAGATCATGGAGAACAGTTGTTCCCAAGCCCACATGCATGCCAGCATCACCTGGGTGAAATTTTATATACAAAGTTTCTGGGGTCATACTCCTAAGGATTCTGCTTCAGTGGGCCTGGGAATATGTACTGTGAATAGGATCCCCTAAATTTCTGAAGACCAGCCAGGTTGGAGAACCCCCGATCTAATCCAATACCCTTGTTTTGCAAATGAGAAAAGCTGAACCCAGAGATATTGTGTGCTTGTATAATTTTGTTTTTCTTTTAGGACAGTGCACGGAGTGATGGGAGAGAGATCTAGCACCCCTGGAAAATTGATCCCAACACAAGCTTTCCAAAGGCTTTCACACCGAGCTTCTTGACCACATGGGGTCTACATGTCTTTTCACTCTTCATTTTTGTAGGCCAGAAAAATCATCCCTAAGCAATGAGCTCTCTAAGTATAATCCTGTATTATACACAGCGGAGTCTATTCGGAGGGTCATTGAATTTTAGTTCAACTTTACTGGCAAAATGAGGGAAGGAGAGATGCAGAGAGTAATTTAAACAGTGCTAATGACTTCTCTTGCCAGTCCGTTCAGTGACCTTTTGTCTCAGAATGGACTTCTCTGGCTGCTCTCTGCTCCCGACGCTGACCTCCTGCATACTGCATCAGCCAGTGTACTTTGCCAGCAGGCTTCTGGGCAAGTTTGCTGGAGGTCAGCCAGCCGAAGGGAAAGGTCAGGATATCTTTTCTCACTCCCTGCATCAGCGCCTCAGCCCTAGCTGTAGCTGTGCCTCTACGGCTTGGCTGCTCTGTCAGCTGGCACTGGGCATGTAATTTCCTTCCTTTGTCCGTAGGTGCTAGGCACATTAACCATTTCCCTGTGTGCTTCATCTCAGGGGCCTTACAATCCCTTTTTGTTCCCTTAGCTCAGCTCCTATCTCTGTAAATTGTCCCTTTGCTAAAGAAATTTATTTGAATTCTTGGCCTTGATTTTGCTTCCCCAGGGCGCCTAAATTAATACAAGGTGGGAAATACAGTTATTCACTTCCCTCAGTAATTCTGAATTTTTGAATTTCCTTAAAGTGCCAATATCTCCTTGAACCGAAAAAGGATTAATCTTTAAAAATATGGTAGATATGAAATTCTGCTTTGTTTACTTGATTTGCAAGGCACATTACGGGACATTTTTATCATTTTTGCATACATATTGATGTACAAATTTGTTGCTACAAAACTATACACAATGTACTTTGTGAGCTCTTTAAGATGTTTTTGAATATAATTTTGACTATATTATCTATTCTTCTTAGAAACTGACTTGAGAACTTCCTTCCATGGTCGTGGTTAAGTAGTGTGGTTCTGCTGGGTGTAGCAGCACAAAGGATTTGAAAACTAGGAGGGAGACCACAGAGTGAGAGAACCTGTGCAGAAAGAAACCTATCTAATTTTCATAGCCTGCGATTTGCTGTGGCCCAGAAGTCTGAAACTTTTCTTCCAATGACCACTTCAAGATGCCCCCAGAAGAGTATAAGTCAGCGCAACCACTTTCAAAGACAATTGGGCGATATTTACCAAAGTTTTAAATGCATATTCCCTTTCTCCCATCATTTTTTTTATGAATGATGCTTTAGATATACATGTGAAGGGCTACTCATTTCAGCATTGTCGTATGAAATGGTGTACAACCTAAACATCCACAAATCCCTTGTTAAACATGTATAATGTATCCAGACAATGGCTTACTCTATTGTCATTAGAAGGAGTGAGACATATCTAGCTGCCTGAGATATATTAAGTTAAAAAAATCCAAGGTGCAGAAAATCATGTTATGTTACATATATGTGTGCTTATATATATATATGTGTGTGTGTATATATAGTTATACATATATTTATTTCACTTTATATCCCCCTATTTTATTTTTGTGTTCTTTTTAAAAATAATGGGCATGCATTATTTGTATAATGGCAAACCAAAGTGTTCTAGTGACAGTGATAAGAACTTAGAGGAACCCAATAAACACTAACTGTTAATTACCTAAGTGACTTCACAGGAGCTCATTATCTCCAACTGAGAGACCCTTCTCTGTGGGAAGTTCCCTCCAAATTCCATTAACCTTATTCCAGCCACTTTAAATATAGAGCCCATTGCTATGTACCTTTGTCACTGGGGAGGTGAATGGGGCTGTGACTTTATTGACAGAGCAATGCTTGTTCCCCAGCACCATCACCGAGAGAAAAGTGTAGAAGCCAGTTTGCGCAGGTATGAGAAGCTTTCCACCATCCAAGATGGCAGCAACACAAATGATAATGGGTGAGCACACGAGGCTACAAAGCAGAGGCCAGAACGAGACTTCAAAAGCTGGGCCACTCGTATAGAAAGGCTTCGCACAGGGGGAAGGCATTCAACCAAAGAAGAGACGATTTCAATTTTTAGGTGAAACCATTGGCTTCCAGAGAGAGACAGAGAGAAAAGATGAAGATAAGGTTATAAATTCCTGTCTTACAAAGCAGATCCGGTAGTAATACTTCAGGGATTTTGCAGCCTGGTCATTTGGGACTTGAGTTTGTAAGAATTTATTGTTATGCTAGGGGCCTGCAGGCCAAATTGAGAGGTTTCTTCCTAAAGGAAAAATCCCAAGTATTTTGATGTGCCCAGCCGAAGGGGCCTCTTTGATGGCCTCACTCAGTGATTCTCAACTTGAGGTGTGGCTGGCACTCTTGGGCCAGGGATGCAGATGGTCATCCCACCCCCACAGCAAAGAATTATCTAGCTCAGGTGGAGAAATCCTGACCTAGTCCCAATCCTTCAATATATAGAGGGAGAAACTGAGGCAAAGGGAAGTTCTGCATTTCCTAATGACATCAAGGACTGCATGTCCCAATTAACATGTTCAAAAGTCCTTATGTCTCAGTTCTTTATGTGTGTATTTCAATGTGCCATAACATCTCGGTTAACCACAGATCCACTCTTGGTTTTGATTGCCACGTGTATAAAAACAGAGGAGGGATGGAGCCTAAGTAACTTCCTGCTCTGATCTGAGCCTGTCTGGCAAATGTTGCCAGCCTTTTCTGTCTCTGCTCTACACACACCTCTCCTTAGTCCCTTCCTCCCTTCCTTCCCTTCCATCTGGCTGAATCTGGCATTCCTATGATGGAGTTGGGGCAGTTTGCAAAATTGTAGAAACTTTGACATGTTAGTAAGAAAGACCAGAAGATAGTAGAGAACTTCCAAAGTTCTTTCACCTCCAAATTTCTTTAACTGCATGAACTTAGAGAACTTCCAGTGATTCAGCTGGGAGGATTCTAGATACAGTAGGGAGAGTGGACAAGCTCATGGGACTTCTGCCCTTGCTTTGCTTAAGTCACCCACCAGAAGCAGGCCACTCTGCCCACATGAAGGGCAGACCTGCAAGGATAATGAGCTTAATGTGAAGACTAAATATGACCTGCTTTATACTGTTTGAACTACTGAAAAATCTACAATGAAGGGAAGATCAGTCCTGCGTACTGTGTGTGTTTTCCCAGTTAAAATAGTGTTCCCAAGCCTCAAATGCTTTTTGAAGAGAAATAGCTGCCTTGAGTTTAGCACCATTGCTTCTAAATATTTTAAGTGCTAGCTACCATTTTTAGTATCCACATAATTTTTCAGGTTTCCCATTGGGTAGTAGTTGCACTTTTAGGCAACCATAGTTCAGAGTAGTTACTTTGTAGTCAGAAAGACATAGTTTTTTCACTCCAAGTGTCTCCATGATATGCCCTGGGCAAGTAGTTTAAACCTTCTGTGCCCTGATTTTAATAGTTGTAAAACTTGGGTAATAATAATATTTTTCTCATTGGGTCATCATGCAGAAACAAAAATATATCTAAAAACCTTAGCACAATGCTTGCTATTGGGTGAGTAATAAAAAAAATGCTAATAATTATTTCACTCTTTTTGAATCTATTGCTTATAGGAAAAAGCAACCTTGAATTCATTTATACATTGAAATGAATTTTTTATTCCTTGTGCTAGCATCTATATATATTTGATATATAGTAGCAGACATCTATTTGAGAGAGAAACCATTAACCTGACTTCCAACATTAGAGATTAGTTGGGTCTGGTTTTAGATGTGGTGTTCACTGTTATAAATAGTTGACCAATTTATGTAAGACATTCCCATGAATTCTTCTATGAGGGTGCTAACACTATGTACTTAGCATTTAAAAACAAAATGGTTAAGTTTTACCACTTGTGAAAGTTCTATTAGGGAGTACATACACTTGGGCAGTTTTCTTTGTTTCCTGTTACATTTTTGTTCTAAATAAAACTAATATATGCATATTGTACAAAATTTAACAAATACAAGAGAATCTTTTAACAGAAAGTGGGAAGAATAAAAGCAAGGGTGGTTTTTTAGTGTCTTTGAGGGCAGCTTTTGAGCAAATACCTATCATTTACATATATTGTTTTAAAATTAATATTCATTTTATTACAGTTACAAAATTTATTTAAAAACCTAAATTCCCGTATGCTTTTAAGTTCAGCTTGTATCTCTTATTCTATTTTAGATGGAGTAAATTTGGGGAGTCACTTTTAAAAATCAAGGAGGTTATGAATTAATGTTATGTCTCATTTACAAATGAGGTTAGTAAAACAATTTTAAACTTGTTAAACTGCATTTATACATTAAAATATTTGGTTTTCTTTTTAAGAACTTTAATTGGCTAATAAAACCTTCCCAAGTGATTATTTATAATAAAACTTTTCAATAAGTTTTCTTAAATACTCAACACTGTTTAGAAATTTAACAAAATTCTCTTTGAATAACTAAAACCATAATTTTAAAATCAATCATGTTACATTTAGAAGAATCATATGTTTCATAAATAAGATTATCTTAAATACTTCTATTTTAACTAATAAATATAGGTTATTTCTATTTTTCACAGAAATCATTTTCTTGAACTTAACATAGTCAAGTTTAATTATGGGTTTGATTTAGTCTCTGATAAATTCTAAGCCTTCCTGTTTAAGGAATAGTTATACTCTCTTGGGCCAGTAGAAGTTACAAATCAATGGAAGATTAAGGGTCTAGGTGTCGTATTTGATTCTCCACATGTCACTTCCCTACAAGTTGACCTGCTTTTTATAGTTGCTATAGCAACAGGGACTTCATGCCCTTTAGAACAGCAGTCCCCAACCTTTTTGGCACCAGGGGCTGGTTTCACAGAAGACAATTTTTCTGCTGTGACCGGGGCAGGGGAGGGGATGGTTTTGGGATGATTCAGGCACATTACGTTTATTGCGTACTTTATTTCTATTATTACATTGTAATATATCATGAAATAATTAGACAACTCATCATAATGCAGAACCAGTGGGGAACCCTGAGCTTGTTTTCCTGCAACTAGATGTTCCCATCTGGGGGGTGATGGGAGACAGTGACACCTGAAGTGTGTTGTTTATGTCCCACCTACTCCATAATCTCATTTTGGTTACTCTCACTGAATAAAACCCTGCTTCACAAAGATAGGATGTTGGAAAGGGAAACAGGCTTTTCAGTGCCTCTGTGGCAATCTCAGGATATTCTGCCTTGGCTTTAATCCAGAATATATAGACATTTGAAATTATCTCAAACATACTTTTAAGGCCACCATCATTTGCGATCTCAAGCAGTTGATCCTCTTCTAGCACGAACAAAATCGAATCACCTTCCTTTCCACAAATGGGTTGCGGATCTATTCCGTCCCAGTTTGGAGTGTCTTTTGTGGTTGGGAAGTAATGCTCAGACTCTTTTGAAAGCTGAGCTAGGGGATCTTGCACCAGCTGGGAGAAAGAGGGCCCTGGTTCAGTCTCTTTCAAAAATCTCTGCTAATGTTTGAAACGTCAAAAAATCCCAGTGTTCACTCATCACCCCCATAGTTCCAGTTTGGGTTTGCGTGCAGCCACTTTATCTGCTGACTTGAACACAATTGTCATGTTCTTCCCCAAAGTGACAGATTGAGTTGGTTTAGTAGAGTGAATATGTCACACAAGTAAGCAAGTTTTGCCACCCATTCTGTGTCACTGAAATGGGGTGCCAGTGGTGACTGTTTTTCTAAAATCTTTGGAGTGGCTCTCATAACTCAAACACTCTGGCCAGTGATCTACCTTTGAAAGCCATCTCACTTCTGTGTATAAGAGAAGACATGTGTGCTCTGTGTCCATCTCCTTACAGAGCTGCACTATTAGATAGGAGTTAAGGGCATGCACTTTTGAATGAGGTTGACAATTCTAATCACATCCTGCAAAATGTTGTTTAGGCGACATTTTTTAGCTAGCCAGCATTTCTTTATGGATGACACAGCGCATAGACTCACGTTCAGAAGCAACCTCCTTGAGCTGAGTAGTGAAAGCAGAAAGACATCCAGTCATGGCAGCCACTCTGTCTGTGCCTATATGGATACAAAATGACCAATTCAGTTTTCCTGATGTGTAATTATTCAGAGTTGAATAGTTCTGCAGGTGTGGCGTAGGTTGGCAACAAAAGTGCATGTGACATCTCCTTATCCTTATCCAAAAATGTATTGCACAAAAGCAAGCATCGTTGCCTTGTTGTCAACATCGGTAGACTCATAGACCTAGATTGCATACCACACTGACTCAGTAATCCTCTCTAACAATCGTGCCTCAATATTCTCTGCTATTTCATCAATTTGTCTAGTCGTGGTGCTGGGTGAAAGAGGAACATGTGCCACCTTTTGAACTGCAGCTTCTCCTAAAAGTTCACAGCAAATGTCCTTAGCAGCAGGCAGGATCAACTCTTCACAATTAGTAGAGGACTTCTTAGCTTTAGCCACAAAGAACAATCCTCTCAGTGCAGACACCTTTGATGAAGTGGTGGCCTTGAATAATTACTTTTGTTCTTCATGTTCACATTTTTTTCTTTTGAAAAACTCCAAAGGCTTGTCTTTTAATGCAAGGTGTTTGGTCTCCAGGTGGCAAAGCAGTTTTGAAGATTTCATGGCTTCATTGGATAGCCAGTTACCACATATTATACAAAGCGGGCTTGGAGAACGTGAATCACCTGTTGCAAGGAGCCTGTAATTTAAGTAGCACTCTTGATAGTTTCATTTAAATGAAGCTTTCGTTTTGTTGGCAGTCTTAGAGTCTTCTGCTGCCTCATCATTGGGTCTTTCTCCATTTTCAAAGAAGCTCTCCAGTGACGTTTGTTTCTTACTTATTTTTGCTAGGGTTAGCTTGTGGGCTTAACAAAACTGTGACTGAGGACCAGTGCACAGTGAGGGAAAGAGGCACAGATGTAAGTGGTAAATAAAATAATGGACGGGCTATGTGTGGACTAAAATAAGTGCCATATTCTGACTTAAAAGTCTGACAACAGATACAACTTAATTGTCACTTGCCACTCACTGATGGGGTTTTGATGAGTCTGTAAGCAGTTAATTTATTATGGTCTCTGTGCAGTCAAACTTTTCTGCTAATAATAATCTGTGTTTGCAGCTGCTTCCCAGTGCTAGCATCACCACCTCAGATCATCAGGCATTAGATTCTCATAAGGAGCACACAACCTAGATCCCTTGCATGGACAGTTTATAGTAGGTTTTGCACTTCTATGAGACTCTAATGCCTCCACTGATCTGACAGGAGGCAGAGCTTATGTGTGATGTGAGCAGTGAGGAGTGGCTGTAAACACAGACAAAGCTTTGCTCAATTGCCCTCTGATCACCTCCTGCTGTGCAATCCAGTTCCTAACTGGCCAGTGCCTGGTATGGGTCCAAGGCCCAGGGGGTTGGGGACCTCAGCTTTAGACGACATTACTCCCTCTTGGATTCAGGTGATTGTTATGCAACATTCCTCTCCTCTCCCACTGAGGTTTGTTGGTCATTCTCTTTACTGCTTGGTTAGATTTTATACTTATTTGATTCTCTTTACACATTTTTATATTTCTATATATATCTTTCTATATATATATTTCTATATATATATTCTATATATATTTCTATATATATTTTTATATCTCATCTGGCTCAAAACACAGTTCCTTTCCATTCCATTGGATATTTCACATACTTACGGAATACTTTTGAAATCTCATTTAACTTTATTGCTTGATTTGAGTTTTCAAAATTCTATATTCTTTTCATAATCTTCCCAACTGGTAGGGCCACAGTGAGATATGATGATGTGTCATTGGGTGCTGTGTATCCCTTGGGTCTTTGGCTCCATAGATGTAATACTGAAGTCAAGATAATGACAGTAAGAAAAATAACAACCAACTGGACTCCCTCTATACAGACACTGCTACCATTGACTTTGAGCATGTTCACTTCCAATTTTCCAAAACTAAAGGGTCCCAGGACTCAATTTGAAGACTCACCTTTTTTTTTTTTTGTCTATTTATACTTGCTTTCTAAGTGATCAAATGCAGTCCCATACCTTCGAATGCCACATACATGCTGATGGTGACCACTTTTATATCTCCTAATACAGACTTTTTTCCTGAACTCTAGACTAAGGAGACAATGGTTTGCTCGGTTGCTTCACTTGAACATCTAGAATCTGATGACAACTTCTCACATGTTCAACAATCTGTGCCCTTCCCAGCCCCTCACTATGTGCCTCCATCGCCTCTGCCCTGGGTTACTGCAACAGCCACCCTACTTCTCCCTTGTCCCCACCAGTAGCAGAGTGAGGCTACTAATGTCAGGGTATGCCATCATCTCATCCTCTGCTCAAAACTCTACAATGGCTCCTCATTTTACTCTGAGAACAAGCTAAAACTCTTACAGGGATCCTATATACATTTTCCCCATGACGTCTCTGAGTCTTTTCCCTACTACTGAGAACCTCACTCACTCTGCTGTAGTCATCTGGAATTTATCATGTTTCTCTAGCTCACCAGGCACAATCCTATGGGTAGGGTTCCCCCAGAAACAGACCCTGAAACAAGATAAATGCAACTAGTTTATTTTAAAGGTTCTGCCAGGTTAACACTATGTTGGAGAGAGAAAATGAGTTGGGGATAGAAAGGAAACCTATGAAAGACATATCTATGTTGTGGGCAAGTGAGCCCAGTCCCACTGAAGAACTTTAAGATTTTGGTACTTCAGGTGTGGTCTATGGACCAGCAGCATTGGGATTGCCTGGGAGTTTGTTAAAATGAGAATCTCAGGCCCCAGCCCAGACCTACTGAATCAGAATTTGCATTTTAACAAGGACTTCAGGTGATTCGTATACCCTAGTTAATGTTTGAGAAACAGTGCTCTAGGCAGCAGTGCAGAACTTTGCTCTGAGTTATCCTACCCAAGGGTGGGAAGCTGGGGGTATTTTTTCAACAACTCCTTAGCTGTCATTTGTTGAGTCCTGTATACAGGGCAGTTAACTTCCAGTTTGCCCTAAGTACTGGCTTACTATGGTTGATGGGCTGAACATAAAGGGCTGCAAGAAGTGAGTCACAGGTGTTTGCAGTAAACTGTCTTCCAGGTGTATACAGCGAGTGCCCAGAATATGTGTGTGGTACCAATAGCATCTGCTGCTTTGCTCCAGCTGGTCTCTCGGCCTTAAATGCTCTTCCCTCAGGTATGCACTTGGCTAAATCCTCTACCTCCTCTAAGTCTTTACTCAAATCATACTGTCTCAATGAGGCTTACTTCTACTTAATTTTGCAACCTACGTGTGCCAACCCAGCATCCCCAATTCCCATCACTGTGGTCTTCTCTTTCTCTTTGCAATTGTATTGAGCCCTCTGATTTACTCTATGCTCTATTCACTTAATATGTTGTTTACCTGCTCCACGGGAAAGTCAGCTTTGACAGAGGAGGGAACCTTGTTTTGCTTGCTGATTGGTATCACAGAGGAGCTCTTTAATATTTTTTAAATGAGTGTGTTTCTGGATTTTTAAATATTTGATAGTAGTATACATAAAACTGTGTATCCTACATTTTGTTTTATGTCATAAGTCTTCCTCATATCATGGAAATACTTAAATGTAATTTTTATTGGCTATCAAATGTTTCACTCTCTCTATAAATTATAGTTAATTTAAACATTCTCAAAACATTTGATATTTAGATTGTTTTCTATTTTCTTTAATTTTTATTTTTTATTATTTCAGGATATTATGGGAGTACATACATTTTGGTTATAAGTAATGACTGTGCCTCACCTGAGGCAGGGCTAGAGGCATGCCCTTCCCCCATACAGTGTGTACTGCATTCATTAGTTGTGAGTTTACCTACCCTGAACCCCCACCTGACCGACACTCATTGAATATTACTACCACGTGAGCACGTTAGTGTTAATCAGTTGGCAACAATTTGATGGCAAGTACATGTGGTACTTCTTTTTCCATTCTTGTGATATCTCATTTTGAAGGATGGGCTCAAGCTCTATCCAGGATAATATCAGAGGTGCTAGATCACCATTGTTTTTTGCAATTGAGTAGTATTCCATAGTATATATATACACCACATTTTATTAATCCACTCATGAATTGAAGGGCACTTGGCTTGTTTCCACATCCTTGCAATAATGAATTGTACTGCCATAAAAATTTGAATGCAGATGTCTTTATTGTGGAATGTCTTTTGTTCCGTTGGGTAGATGCCTGTAGTGAGATTGGTGGATCAAATGCTATTTCTATTTTTAGTTCTTTGAGGTATCTTCAAATT
>VSMD01139715.1:0-52611 GCA_008750895.1 Mirza zaza | reverse complement strand
ATCCACATACGAAATTCCTCTTCTGTCATTTTGGTTGCCTGATTTTGGTTGGTGTCCATTTCTAGGGGGCTGGGGCTCCTCTTTGGGGGTGTGTTTTCTGATTGATTCTTCATATTTCCTGAGTTCCTTCGCTGATTTCTTCCCATGTTGATCAGTTGTTGTTTCTTTTCTTTAGGTTTTTGTTTGGGTATTCACACACCTTGTTTAGTTTCTGAGCCGGTAGGTGGTGTCTGTGGGTGACATTCGACCACTCCCTGTATAATGAGTCAGTAGGTGTCATGAAAAGGGTGTGCAGGATGCTCTCCCTGTCAATAGGTGGCGCTTGCTTGGAGGAACAGGCTACGCTGTTGTTTTTGTGTCCTGTTATCAGCTCTTGTTCCTAAAGAGAGAACTCTAGTGCCTCAGGTGGTGGGTGGGGCCCTGGGACTTCCAGGTGTGTCCTTTTCTCCCCTTCAGTGAGGGCTGGTCTAGGAGAGAGTCTGGGTGGAGCTGAGTTGGGTAAGCCCGCTCTCAGGCACCACCAATGTCTTCAGCAGGGGTCAAAGTTCTGTTCTCTGCTTCCAGGCAAAGCTGACAGGGAGGGGCTGGAATGGCCCCGCTCAGTCAGAGAGTCTGCGTGTGGGGGTGGGGCTGTCCGAGACCCGCAGTCTGGAGCGCGCCTGACCTCTTTCCACCGTCCCCAAGTCCGTGGCTACTCCTGGGCCTCTGTCAGCAGGCCAGACCACACGCCACCAGGCCTCCCCTGGCTGTGATGCCAGCAGGGAGGTTCCCTGCGCAGGAACGCCACCTGGGCTGGGTGCACTGCCTCCCTTTGGGGGGAGGGTTGCCCTCTAGGACACCGATCTGCCCCTGAAGGCACACACACCTCAGCAGGCTGTTCACGTATATCCCTTCTGTGCCCCGGGCAATGCGAGGCCTCGGTGCACAGGATGTGGTCTGCAGGTCTGACCTCTGGGTCCCAGAGTTCAAACTTTGTCCCCACCAGGGATAGGAGTGCCTGTCCCAATTCACCCACAGGGAGCCCAAGCTGGGTCTATGTCTCTCAACCTCAGGCTCTGCCCCGTTCTCCTGGGATCACCATGATAGCAGCACCTGGGAGGGCTGGCGGCAGAGAGCTCACAGTCTGAGTTCCCCTTAGTCAGCTGTTATAGGGCCCCAACAGGGAAGGTCCCATTCCCTGGTGGTGCCTCCGGCTGGTGGCTATATTGTCCCTCTGTCTCTCTGGGCAGCCGCGGGTAGGGTGGGAGGAGGGGAGGAGGAGGCAATATGGCGTCTGCCGCGCGGCTCGGGTCTGTGCACACGGAGGTGCCCGAGGGAGTTGGGAGCCTGGTGCCGCGTCCGCTACTGGCTTACCGCTCACTGGCGGCGGTTGTCGCTGGGCTGGTGTCCGCAGGTCCCTCCACTTGCTGGGGAGCCCACCAGCAGTCCGGGATGCAGGGGAGGGGAAACGGCAGATCCACCTTCCCTTCCCGCTGGTCTCCGGGCTGCTCCGGGGGTCCCAGCCTCCAGTTCTCCTCCACGACCTCTTCCGGTGGAGTCTCCTGTGGTCTCAGGTACTCCTCCTGCCGACCCTCATCCGATGTAGGCTCGTCTTCTTGCTTCTTTCTTCTAATTTCTGCTAGAATCTGACTTTTCTTCAGAGACACTCTGTCTGGCGGTGTTTCTCATCCGCCATCTTTTGGGCGGGGTCCTGAATTCCAATTTGAAGATGAAAAAATCACATGGAAAATTTCCAGTGAATGATTAAAAAGTAGTATATTAAGATGAGAATAAATTAAAAAAATAGGAAAAACTCTGAAAAATGAGGAAAGATATAGCAGATATTTGATCTTACCCTATATATAAAATTATATAATAATTAGTCCAGTGATTATTTTTTAAGATGTATACAGAAGTGAGATGAGAATAATACAGCAACAACAAATAATTTATCTCAATCTTTTTGTGTACTCCAACTCTACAATCAGTTTAGCATTTTATTGCTTAATTTAATATATATTTCATTTAAATAGTAAGTTATTAATTTATTGGTTTCTTGGAAAACTACATCTTTTAACATCACTGCAAGTTTAAGTAGAATGAAAAAGACTTGTACTAAAGTTTACTCAGGTAACTTTTAATAGTTTGAACAGGTTAATTTTTAATGTCATTTATATTTGAAAGGTGCTCAAAATATTATAGTATTAAATATTTAATAACATCATTACAAAAAAATTTAAGTAATTCAAGCCCAAACCCTAGAGACACAGGGATCACTACTTCCAGCTCTTAAAATACCAAACAAGTCCATTGAGATTTATACATTTTTTTCATAATTTAATAATGTAGTTTAAGTTGTTGCTAGCTTTGCAAAAATATACTGTAATAGCACAGATGTGACTGTTAATTAAAAAGTCTCTTGTGAGAGTAAATGGGTTTCTGGGTGATGTTTTGAACAAGATTATGTCATTTAGAAAAAAAATTCTGAGTACACAAAATCTTGAACTTACAAACATTATGTGCCTAAGAGACCATTGATTTTTTTTTTTTTATCCCAACCACCCTGCAGAGTGAAGAGAACTAAAGGTAATTTGCACATCAGCCTGAGTGTTTTTATATTTTCTTTAAATGGGCCATCTTGCTTCCAGTGTCAAGATTTATGTTTCGATTTGACAATGTAGTTTTTCTTTTTTTTTTTCCAGTTTTTGACAGGGTAGATTTATAATTTTAAAAATATGTTGTTAACCATGTAGGTGACAGGTATATTTGTGTCTTCACATTAATTTTCAATTCAGTGATATTTAAAATGGCTGAAATTTGCCAAAATAAGATTTCATACATAATTGATTGCATTTTACATGAGTGTAAATGTAAGAAAAAGTTAACATACAATTCTAAACCATTAGAAAAAAACATAGATTTAAATATAAACTATCCAACTATTGGTTGGCACTAAGATATTGTGTGCATGGTATATGATAAATTATTTTCTTTATCAGCTACTTTATTTAAATTGTGGTGAATATTATTTAAATAACCTACATTGAAGAGCAAATATCAATATACATGCATGAGAGAATAGATGATTGTTAATATAAAGTATAGGAAGAATACTTTAATACTATCTGTTAGGGCATCATAGATTGTGTAATTTCCCAGTTAAGACACAATTTTTCAGCATATAAAATTTTCTTAAGGAATAAATCAAGCAACTTATCAAACTTCTTGACTCTTATAAAAATATATACTAAAAGTTATTGCATTCTCTTATACATATATAAACTCATTCATATATACGTGTCTATACATACTCACATAGACATAAACATACACAAATTCGAATATGTGGAGTGTGTGTGTGTGTGTGTGTGTGTGTGCGCATTTAAATATGTTTACCAGGATAAAGAAGAAATTCAAGGAGCAGTGTAAATTTATAAACTTTCATCATTGACATTTACCAGGCTTCAAATCTATCATTTCACTAATGAGATTTTTTTCTTCCTTTCCTGGAGATTTTTCCAAAAATTTTAGTAAATATACCATTAACTCTAGTATTTAGTGTTTTTGTAAGTT
This sequence comes from Mirza zaza, assembly GCA_008750895.1. Lineage (NCBI taxonomy): Eukaryota > Metazoa > Chordata > Mammalia > Primates > Cheirogaleidae > Mirza > Mirza zaza. Next base: position 49,059 of record VSMD01139715.1, on the reverse strand, counting down.
TCCAACCTTTTTGTTTCTGTCCTTAAGAGTTTCATATGCCTATGAAAGTACATGCCATGTTTTAAAATACACAATTTGTCTTTTTTCTCCAAAAACTTTTAGGTTTTTCTTTATCTTAAGTGTTCTGCAGTTTCATTGGTAAATATAATACTCAGGGTTCATTAGACTACTTGCATAGAAATTTATGTGGATTTATTTAATTTTGGAAAATCTCAGCCAGCATATGCTTAAATATTGTCTATCCCTATCCTCTCCTGGAAATCTGCTTAGACAGAACTTAAAATAGGACTATTGAGAGAACTCCAAAGGAACAGCCCTTAAGGAGTGGGGAGTTATACTCCACCTCCCTGATCTGCATGGGCAATCTGTCTCTTTCCCTCTATTTATTTATTCATTCAATCATTTATTTTCATCAATATGGATTCATGGATATATTATTTTACACTTTGCATGATAATCTAATAGTAGATAATCCAAATTAAAAAAAAAAATTGTTGCCCTGCTCATAGTGACTTTATTCCAAAGACTGCAGTAATAAAATGGGTAAAAAACAAGCAGTTTTATTGTGGAGACATGTGACAAACACAAATGCTGCCAGGTGATCAAGGTCCACATCGACAGTGATAAGTCATGTTGATAGTATGTGCCCTTGATATGGTGTGATGAAAACGACACTTTATAGCCTTCCTCCCCAAACTCTTATCCCCAGTATAATCATGAGAAAAACATCAGACAAATCCCAATAAGTAGATATACTACAAAATACCTGAACTGTAATTCTCAAAACTAGTAAGGTCATTAGAGGGTCTGCGAAACTGTCACAGTCAAGAGGAGTCTAAAGAAACAACAACTAAATGTAATATAATAGGGGATTCTGGAATTAGAAAACTAAGGAAAAGTTAAAGAAATCTAAATTAGCAATAGTGTACCAACATTGGTTCATTAGTCATAGCAAATAAGTCATACTCATATAAGATGCTAACGATAGAGAGAACAAGGTTACAGGTATACAGGAAGTGTACTATCAGTACCTTCTCCAATTTTTGCAATTCTAAAACTGTCCTAACAAATAAAGTTTATTTTTAAAAAACACATATGAGTCTGGGGGAGATGGCTCACACCTGTAACCCTAGCATTTGGGAGTCCTAAGCAGGAGGATTGCTTGAGGCCAAGAGTTTTAGACCAGACAGAGCAACATAGAGAGACCCTGTCTCTACAAAAATTAATTTTAAAAATTATCTGGATATGGTGGTAAGCACCTGTAGTCCCAGGTAGTATGAGGCTGAGGCTGGAGGATTGGTTCAGCCCAGGAGTTTGAGTCATCTTTTTGATAGCCAAACATAGACATAGAACATGCAAATAGTATAAAATCTAGAGTTTAAGATCTAGAGATATGTATTTGGTGGTTGTGAATATACAGGTGGCTTTTAAAGAATGAGAAAGGATGATATTGCCCATGAAATGAATGTATATTATTACAAAAAATTATCGATACCCGAAAGGAATGTCTAATCTTAAAGGGTGTGTGTTAGTTTTCTACTGCTGTGTCACCGAGTGCCACAGGCAGAGTGACTTAGAACATGTGCTTATTAGCCCACAGTTCTGTAGGTCAGAACTGAAACATGATGTGGTTGTTCAGGATAATGAGTTCCTTGAAGCTGTAGGTCTTAAGTCCCGATTTCTTCAATGGCTATGAACTGGGAGCCATTCTCAGCTTCTAGAAGCCACCTTCATCCCATCCCAAATAACCCCTCCATCTTTAAGCCCACCAATAGTGCATCAAATTCATTTCTTACTTCAAACCTTTCCCTATGCCAAAGCCACAGAAAAATTCTCTGCTTTTGAAAGAACTCGTGTCATTAGCTTAGGTGCACCCAGATATCTCCCTACCTTCAGGTCAACAGTACCATATGATATGACAAACTCGTAGGAGAGATAACTCATCCCATTCACAGCTTTAGGGTGGCACAGCATTCTGAAGACATCTCTGAATTCTATGCATCCGTCAGAGGGTCCAAAGATACTGAGATAACGGAAAGAGAAATAGAAGTACAAGGGTAAAAATGAAAGAGGAGGATAACACAAATAAGTATTTAACAAAACAATCGGTGATCAATATAGGAACTTAATGCCCATTGTTTTTGGAAAAATAGCATTCACTTTAGAAAGAATCTTAGAAATAATGCAGTTATAAATCTGAAGGCAGTAGACTAGAGTATGAACTGGGATTGCACAACAGATTGCTCTTTCTGGAAACATGAAAGAGATGAGAAGGAAATGGCAGGAACTAAGATCAAGGATGAAAGGGAAGCTTGTGTTCTTGTTTTGAAGAGCTAATGGATGCCGGAGAAAAACTCAAGGAAATGAGAAAACTCATTTATAGAAGTTTTAAAAATTAGCAAACCACATGTGCTGAGGGTCCCCAAAAGCCAATGTGTATTTTTTTTTTCTTACATAGAACAAGTCCTCGCTTGTTTAATAATACGCAAGGAAGTAGCTCTGGCATTTTTTATGTGTGTTAACATTTCTCCTGGTATGTGTCTTATAGTTGCTCCAAGTATGTATTAATTGCATTCTTAGTGTATTTTCTAAAAAAAAATGGTTTGAAAAGGTGATCAAATATTTGAAATTACAATGCTACAAAAATAACTAGATACATGGTTGGTATACTTGATTAACTGAGAAATGTCATAGAGTTTAAGATAAACTGTCAAATTTAGAGAAATCAATAGTTTCGCTTTCAATATGTTACACTTTTTCTTAGATATTTTTCAAATATTTAATTTTTCATTGGTTATTTTAACCAAATAACTACATGTTCCATTTATTTGTAATTGATTGACAAAAGACTCAGAAAATCAGCCAAATAAACTCAAACATACTTCTTAATATAAAACATATTCTTAGCATTAGAATTATCAATCCATAAAATATTTTAAGACAAAGAGTCTAGAAATAGCTTATTTGGTACTGTGTCCTAGAAGAAGTACAAGATTTCTTTGAGTTGTAGTTTCTATTACACACACACCTCTAGAAGACTATTGTGAATGACTGTTTTATATATTAGAATTAAAACCAAGTACATTCTAATATAGCCAACAACATCCAGGGTAGTATGTTCAGTTTAATGTTTTTTCCCCCCAAATTATGGCTGTATCATTATAAAAAATCATTTCTCTTGTATTGTTAAATAGAAGTAAATTAAGAAAGACTAAGTTGGTTAAAGCATTTTAAACAAAGTGAGCAAATTCTCAGGATTCATTGTCACTCTATTAAATAATTAGTAATTTTAGATAATTCTGTTTCTAGTGAAATAGAAAGTAAAATAATTGGAGTAATTTAGTGACTCAAAAAAAATAAGAAAAGGAATATCACCTGCTCTGCGACATAATTAAGAGTAAGATTCTTGTAGCAATCACAATAAACAGGGCTGGGCGCGGTGGCTCACGCCTGTAATCCTAGCTCTCTGGGAGGCCGAGGTGGGTGGATCGTTTGAGCTCAGGAGTTTGAGACCCAGCCTGAGCAAGAGCGAGACCCCATCTCTACTATAAATAGAAAGAAATTAATTGGCCAACTAATATATATAGAAAAAATTAGCCGGGCATGGTGGCGCATGCCTGTAGTCCCAGCTACTCGAGAGGCTGAGGCAGCAGGATTGCTCGAGCCCAGGAGTTTGAGGTTGCTGTGAGCTAGGCTGACGCCATGGCACTCACTCTAGCCTGGGCAACAAAGTGAGACTCTGTCTCAAAAAAAAAAAAAAAAAAAATCACAATAAACAATACTTCCTCAAAGATCTTTTTTTTTAGATGGCATCTAGTTTAACAGTTCTAACTGAGGCATAGAACATAACCATGCCTCAAGTGGATCCTCTCCCTGGGTGGCCTACGGATTGCAGAATGACCTGCCTCATTTGGCCATGATGGTCACTGCTCTTGCTTCTTGGCCTCCCTGCTTTGTGTCCTACTGAAAGACTCTTGCTAAGTCTGGACCTCAGGCACCTAGGAGCCAGTGCCTCAGGGGACCACATACAGATGCCATCTCAGCAATTTGCCAACTCCCTGGAAAGCAGGCAATGAACAGGATGTTGATCCTCTTTGGAAACTACACATGCCTATTCCCTTCTCTTCTGTTTTTATAGGGGAAATTGTTCCTTACGACCCTGGAGGGTATACTGCATGAAAGCTTACGAACTTCCACTTACATATGTAGCATCAATCACATATTTTTATCCCTGTTTATCCCTCAAATCTCACTGATATGACAGTTAAAAAATAAAATTTTTAAATTATATTGCAACCAGAGCAGGAAAAAAATGGAAAAGTTACATGAGCAGATTAAAAATGTCAACAAATTTTGAGAGATGGAAAGTGGGCAAACGATTGTGGGCAACTAATGGAGCAAAGAGAGAAAGACAGTCCTCGAAGATGTGGAACTAATAACAAGCTCGCCAACTTATCCCACAGAAAACCAGAAGGCTTAGGACTTCAGGGCAACAACTGCTTCTGAAGCCTGGCATGTGGGAGAGGAGACTTCAAACAGTATGATTGAGGTACCCGGATTTCTTCCCCAAGCCTTTGCTGCCAGGCAATGTGTCTGTGCCACCCAAGCAGAATAGAGGAAGTACACTCTTTTAATCACTAGGGCTCTGGACTCAAAGAACTAAACACAGCAGAGGGCAGGTGTGAAATTAGGATTAATGCAAGTCTGCACAAGGCATGGTGACACCCCTCTGCTCTTTTTCAATACATTTTCCAGGATTATTTCTGGGAGTGGGGAGGAGAACAATGGTAAGCCTAGAGCTAATGACATTTCAGGATTTCCCCAATGAAATAGCAGACTCTCTCACCTGTGACAACACTCTTTATTCTGTGAGTGGGACTTATCCACAGTTTCCAATCACCCCCTTAATGCCTCACTTTAAATTGTATATCGTTTGTCAAAAATCATCAAATATATGCCCAAACCATAGCCACAAAGAACTTAAAACAAAAAGGCAACTAAAACAAACATTCAAGGAAATCTATAAAATCAGGCAACATAAAAAAGGAAAACGCACTCTTAAGAAAAAAGAAACATGATTTTTATGCAAAGGGGGTATTTGGAAAATAAAAAGAGCCCTATGGCCATGTCCTGACCCATGAGCTCTGAAGGGACTGATATGTGTGACTTTTATGACACTGATGGCTAAGGAGGAGGGAGCCTCCACTTGCCCTTCTCCTCCTCCTGCTGGTGGGTGTGTGCGCAAATAACTGGACCAGCCACCACAAGCAGTGAAAGGAAGTGATGAAAATGGCAGAGGAGTAAGACAGGCAGACTGGATCCCTAATACTGTGGAGCTACCATGTCAGCTCCTGACTGCCAGTATATAAGACTGCCAGAGTCTTTCTGCAGTGACCAAATCTGATAATGGTACTTAGTTGGTGTATAGACACACTGACACTACAAAGGAAAAAAATGGGAAAATGATGAAAATGAATAATAAAAAGCAGTAGTAGTAACTGTCACAAAGCTAACAGTAACATACCTGCAGCTGGGTAATAAATTGGGACCAAAAAGGGAATACATTGCAACTTTAAATATCATGCCTAACCAAAATATCAATTGATTCTGAGGCTGTAAAGATGAGCATTTAAGCAAGTTCTCAAAATATTTATCTTTATTTATTATTTCTCTGAAGCTATTAGAGAGTATTCTTAATCAAAATCATAAAAGTTAACCAGGAAAAGAAATAGTGTTAATATAAGAATTGGGAAACAAGTACTCAACATAGGAAAAAGGCACTGAGCCTTCCCAAGGACACAATCAAAAGAAGTTCCATGACAATAGCTATATAATGGGTCTAAAGCACAGTCAATTTATATTGGAACATTAAGACAGAGTGTTTCAGACAGGCTGAGTTCAAGAAAAAAATGGCATTGGTAGTTTACCTGGTAAAGTATGGTGCGCATGTTAGGAGGCGTTTCCTAGTTCTCTCAGAAAGTCTGGGTTAATCAATCAGTGGTAGGTAGAAAGAAAATATCCCCACACACAAATGAAACAATTATTAACTCTGAGAAAAGCAAAACGCTGTTAAAAAAAAAAAACAGTGAACATTAAATAAATAATGCAGGTCAGTTCTAAGTACTATTTATGGTCATAAAAATGTAACCACTGAATATCGAACGAGAAATTGAGACACAAGAGTGCTGAGATGAGCGTGCGGCAAAGCAGACAGGTGAGAGGACACGGAATAGGAAGGTTACATTTTCATCTTTCTTAGGAGGCAGTCAGTTGTTTTTCTAAAATGGAAAAGCCTAGAAATGGCAATATAGGTTAGACTGGCATTTAGAAATATGGTGAAATACGTCAGAAGAAACAGTTGAATGAGTTACATAGGTTGCCTTTGGGGAGTGAAAATCGGTGGTGTGAAGGGGTAAGGTAGAAATTGCTATTCTTAGTTATACATTTTGTATTACTATTACTTTTTTACAAACATAGCTGATAAATTAAATAAAACTAAAATTGAAGAAGATTCACTTTCCTCCATTTCTTGCTATCAGCTCCATAAAAGTTCCCATGTCAAAAAATATGCAGATTCTCCACTTGCTTGGAAGTGGAAGAATATTTATGTGAAAGCATGTTCCTGTTCTATCAGTCATGGTACTGCACAACACCTCGGTTTGGATGAATGCCAGTCTGATGTAGAGCAAGAAAAGAAGCTTTATTTGCTGGTTCTCTGAGCACACTGACCACCACATAGGGATTTCAGTATGAAAAACATTTTAAAGTGAGATGGGATCTTCAATTTCCTAATCTATTTCTTAGATTTACTTAATTGCTAATTTCATATCTGAAATTCAAAAAAAAGATGTATGTTTTGTATTGAATGTCTCTAAGATAGGAGACTACCCTTGACACAAATGACAAGAATATGCATTTATAATTTTCTGTTGTAAAATAATTTAATAGCATCGACTTATAATCAATACTCTATCAGGTTAAGCAAAGCATACACAAATATTGATATAACTTTAATAACATATTATTGTGAAATGTGATTAAAGAAAAAATTTATACATTTTCACTTTAGTCTTTACTAGTTTCTTTCTTTCCTTCTATGCTTCCTTCCTTTCTTCTTTCCTTCTTTTTGTAACCCTTTTTACTCAGAAAAGACTTTTCTTTAGCTCTTCCAGAAATACTACAGAATAGGTATATTGCTTTTAAATCCTAGGCAGAGCAAATCTCATCAATTTAAGAATGGAGAGTACATCACATAATAAGTTTACGTCTGTATCTCTGTTTCCAAATCGCTCTAAAGTAATGTCTCAGGGGTCTGTTAATGAGATTGTCTTATGTAAGAGAATCTGGTAATGGGATTCTACCAAATCCAATTATTTAGAGATAATTTTAATGAAAACTAAATTAATTAATATTTAACATGCCCTTCATAAACAAAAAATTTAAAAGAGTTAACCAGAAAAGTAGAGATATTTGAGACTAAATATTATATTTTAGGATCAAAGCGTAGACTTTGCAAATTGGAAAGCGGACAGAACAAAAGTAGCTGTGCATTTGAACAAGGTGTTTGAAAAAAAACTGTTTTCAAGCCCATCAACAACTGATTCTCCTCAATCATCTGAGGCTACTTTAGGCAGGTCATTCATACTTATAGAAATTACACATACTATTCTATTTTCTGAAGTGCTCTTCTTCTACTGATAATTTGTTTCTCCTTCAAAACTACTAAAAAGTCACAGGTTATATGTAACATTCTTAGCATAAGTTTCAGTTGTTCTTACTGTAGCTATCAGTTCCCATATATAACTGCAAGCTTACAGATGTAATTGCATTTGTTTACCACAATAGCTGTGCTATTGGTAATGGAAATGCACATCTCACAGGAACCAAGTGACCTTTCTGGGAGAAATATTATAGGTAGAAGCCCCTTAGATAATTGTCACACTGTACAGAAATGAATTGAGAAATAAAGTTAAGCAAATGTATTACTGTAGGATAACTACGAATCATAGCTCTTTACTAAAGAACCGATTGTGTCTTGTATGTACGTCAAAGTGAAAATATCTTTAAAATAATGCTAATAATACTAGTAATGCTAAAATAATAATGATTGCTTCTGTTATATCTGTGTGTACATATATAAAATATATTTAGCTACCATGATATTCGTCTCTGTCTCATATAAACATGAGAGCAAAGAAAAAAAACAAAATAGACTTTTTTCATATGCCATAAAATTGTGTCAGAAGCATAAAATTCTATTTATTCATTTCATAATTTTTTCAGAGGCTGGTATGCAATAGGCATTCATTTATGTGCGGGAAGCAAAACATAGAGCATGATATAGAAAAAATTCCTACTCTCAAGGGGCTTGCTTGCATTTATTTTGATGGAGAAACAGAAAAACAGCAGGGCACTCACACATACAATAGAAAAGGAAGGCAATAATTGGACACGATATTTTCAGATAGAGATTAGTACTATAAAAAAAGGTACTGAAAAAAAAAAGGTATAGAAAGTAATGATGCAGACCATATGCACTGGTTGTTGAAGTAAGCACATGTGGGGAGATTAATTTTGATTAAAACCTGAATGGCAAGTAGGAACTAAGCATTTTAAGTTTCTGGTTCCAACCATTTCAGGCAAAGGAAATAGCACATGCAAGACTTCCTAACAGAGCCAGCTAGTTTCTCTGGTGTTCTGGTGTTCATTTTCTCCTCCTTCCTTTTAATAAATGCAACCGTTTCCTCTAAATTTAAGCGAACACTTATCCACACAACTACTGACTGCATTTCCCAGATGGCTAGATGTGTGGCCTTATGAAATGAGCAATACATGGGCTATGAGTAGAAATATTCTTAAATTTCAAGTTATGTCCTTTAGAGAAGGAGGTACTTTCCATTTTCTTTTTCCCATAGGTAGGAATCTACATATGGTTCTCACAGCTACTTGAGCAATGCAGACAAAGACATAACCCAAGGTAGCTATCAGGGCAGCAAGTTGAAAGAATCCTTTGCCTATCCCAATCTGTTACATGAGAGACATATTCATTTCTATCTGGTATGAAGTGTTAGGGATAGGTGTAGGTGGGCGGTATTAACTACAAGAAAAGAGGAGGGTGGCAAAAAATAAGGAGGCCAATGAGTATTTAGAACCAAACCTGCAATGGCAGGAAGTTGAGGTTAGGGACTTTTCCTGGCCAGGAGCAAGCCCAAAAACTAGGAGCTCATGTCCAAAGGTGGCTTTTTCCTCATTAACATATATTAGCATAGTAAAAAACACACCCATCAATGCTATGACAATTTACGATTGTCACGGCAACCCCTGGAAATTACCCTATAAGGATAAAATTGGGGATGGCCCTTACCTCTAAGAATTCTCCATCCTTTTCCCAGGAAAGTAATGAATATTCCACCCACCATTTAGCATATCATAAGGCATGGACATAAAAGCAGAAGTGTGGTAAAACCTTAGGGTCTTCTCTACTAACAAAGATATACCCGTTTCCCCTCAGGAAATATGCTTTGCTTTCTATTTCTGTGCAAAACTACATTGCAATAAAGGCTGCTGGTGTGGAAGTGTTAAGTGTCTGTCATCACTCCATCGCACCAGCCTGGCTTGTGATTCCTCCAAGCCAGGAGTCAAAGAACTGGGCAACACCTTTTAAAAAATCAACCCTGACTTTTTTTGTGAAGTGTGAGATTAACTTTATGAGGATGGACAAGATAGGTTTGCAGAGCAAGAGCAAGATACAGGTTTACAGAGTAAGAGCAAGATAACATTCGCCACAGAAAGACAGACGGAACTCTCCGTCATAACAAAAGGGCCTGAAGGACTACATCTTGTGCTATTGATTTTTGCAAGTTTGGCCTGAACTATCTGCTACTGGTCCTATGGCAGAAATAACTGTCTGTAGAAAAAAAATGTTAGAAAATCAGTGACAGAAAATGATTCCTGCGGGCAAGAATGCAGGCAGTGATCCACATATGGGTGGTCTGGCAGACCTTGTATATCGTTTCATTTTAATTACATTCAATGGAAACTTTTCAGAAAAGTCACTTAGTTTTGCTTCCTTTTATAAAAGACAACTATGCGGTAAATAAAACTGATTCCAATGAGTTGAATGCAAGCAGAAACACAGTAGTGAAGCTATCTTATCTAGATGAAAGATTGATGAGGCTGGAATCGATGGAGACTCCGAAGAACACTTGGTCATGTCTTATGTCATTGAGGGTGATGATATTCAACTATTCATTCAACAAGTAGTCACAAAAGCCTTTGTATGTGTGCACCACTGCATTACAGACCGGATATATAATGATAAATAAGACATGGGCACTAACTTTATTGAAGACTGTAAATAACATGTAGTCGATAAATAATTTGAAATTGAAATAGTGCTACAAATATATTGAATAGGGTATTTGCGACGGAAAATGGAATTTACTTAATTTTGATTATGCCTCTCTTATGAAAATGTTTAACCTAATATGTAAAATATAAGTGGTGGTTACTCCACCAATTGCTTTAAGAATTGAAGTAATTCTAGATAGAAGCATGAACAAAGGGTTTACATGGGAATTAGTTTGAATGAACATATGACATGTGATAGAAGAAATTTCTTTTATCAGGCATAAATTGTGAGGACATAATACTGTCAATACATTATATTGTCACATGTGACAATAATTCTAATGTAGATACAATATCTTAACAATTTATATGAAACAATCTACAAAATATTACTTATGTCTCTAGACTATGCTTCTGGCTCGGACACATCAGAAGTCCTGGAGAAAACATTTTGAATATATGTAATTAGCAAATGCATCTTTCGTTTTTCCTCTCAGAATGAGAATTATAGCCCAACTCAAACAAATTTTGATATATTTCAGAATTCACTATATTTCATATTAGTAAAAGATGGTATCAAAGATGTTATTGAGTGAATCTATTGGAAAGAAGTAAGCTCACAGGCAACTTTCCCATATCTTCCTTCTTGGACATAGTGAGGAATTGGCTAAAGACATAAAAGACCAACTCATTGAACAAATAGCAGAAGTCTTTTCATTGCAACTTTAAAATGCATGGATATTGTTAACATGGAACTCTTCTAATATAGGTACTATCTGAACATAATGGTGATATGAAGTAAGAAGTCTCTTTTTTTTAACTTTTTTTTTTTAGATCCATTGCTAATAAACACAACTAGCTTCAAGCAGTGTAAAACTATGAGGGGTACAATGTGAGTGGGACTTTAAGTTTTGTGTAGTAATATGGCAGAAGTTTGGGCCAAATTAAGGTTGTCACACCAAAAGATACATCAATAACTATTTTTTATATTGAGAGAGACTTGGTAATAAAAACAAGTCACACAAACTGAACAATGTATTTGGTGATTATGTTTTAGTGATTTGTGTCGAAATCATGAATTTTATATATGTAAAGGCCCATGTATTTAATCAAATTATACTCATTAAGTAATAATATAAAAATAAAAGAATTATCTAAAGACTGATTGTAAACTAATGTTATTTCTTGCAAAATATGATGTTTTCAAGAGCAAATGTTTAGCTGGGAATATCTGAAGTATAGAACAAATTCTCAGAATTTTTGTAAGATAAGAATCCAGTTTGGTCTCAACTATTTGAAGATATATGATTTGGACATACTTAATTCATATTAATTATTTTCCTTAATTTGGAAAAATTATCCACAGTTTCTCGATCATAATATATGCCTCAAACATATTATTAATAGTTTAAAAATCAATGAGTAAATAATAATTATAATTACAACACACTCATTCAAACAGTCTAACCTCTTCGACAATATGATATTTCTATATTTAACTATATAATAAAATTTTCTTATACTTGATAGTGTTAGACTGAATTGATAAGAAAGTCACTGGAACATAAGCATTCAAATGCATATGCAAAGTGATTCCATAAAATAGCAATGGTTTTCATCTTATTATGTTCTGCCTATTGTAACTTTGGGTGACTGATAGAGCTCTGCTATATTTTCCTTTATTCTATAATGTATAGATCATATTTTAGCAATAGTTACTCTATGTTCAAATTCAATTACGATCACTGTGTCCATTTACATTTGACACATTTTTATGTTGCTCATGTTTTATTTAACTCAATGTTATTTAAGATTGTAGGAGAACACAAATGTAAGTATAAGCATCTTGTGCTTGTACCCCAATTAAATCAAAGACAGAACAAAAATTTCACTTTTTGATCCATTGCTCATTTAATGAATATTTACTAAGCACCTATTCTATATCAGGAGTGTCTTAGGTATTATGTATTAATATAGAGCAATATGAATAAAACAGGCATAAATTCCTGTCCATATGAGTTTTATTTTCTAGGTGGGAGAATGAGCCCTACATTCACAATAACTCTTTTCAGAATGACCAGAAAAAAGATAATATTGGCAGGTTGAAGTAACATTTTTAGGTAATCATCTCACTGTAGAACTTCATTTCTACCATTTCAATTGTTAACTTTCTCAGTCTCTTCTTAGATGCAAATATAGTAAATTATCTTCTGAAAAAATACATTTCTTCACATTACAATGGTTCTTATGCCTTATAGTCAAAATTCTCTACAGTAGATTTCTCAAAATAGAAAATATTACATTGAACTTACTTAGCATCTCATCTATTATACTAGTAAAGTTTAAAAGAGAAAAAGATGTGTGTGCAAGTGTGTATGTGTGTGTGTATATGTATATATACACATGCACACATAATGTCCACAGAAGACAAAAGACTACCTTTCAGCTATTTGAGAAATGGGATTATTATAAACTTAATAAAGTATTCTGCAGTGTTATATAGTCCAACTTGTTTAAATTATTCATTTCATATCCTAGTACTTTCCCCCCACATATGCTACTTTATTGTTTTAAACTAGTTGATTTATTAAAATGTCATCAACATAGTGCAAATTAATGATTCCAGCAAAACACATTTGCGATACCTTAGGTATGTGACAGGCAATTAAAAAAAGTTGTATTGATTTGTCTAAAATGTTAAGTGACATAATAGCTATACAGTAAAGTATTGAATAATTTAAGTAAATCGATGTTTTCTGAATTTTGTAGGAGTACAAACTATCTTGGGTGCTAAGGTAAATCAATATAATAAAATAAAAATGAAGCGGTTTATAATGATGAATGTATGGGTTGATAATAACCAGAGGTAGAATCTCATTTAGCCATTGTAACAAACAACTTCCAGGCATCTTTTGTGCACTATTCCCATCAGAAAACATGGCATTATATAGTCAATTGATTTTAGCACTTAAATAGCTTTTCATTTGCAAGACACCTAGCCTCAGTATAAACTAAACCTTTCCCAGAGCGTCATTAGTTATGGCTCAGTTTAGAATGATAATACATATTTACTACCATTAGAGCTATTTTGTATGTTTTATGTGGTTTGTAAATAATGCTATATTTTATGGGAAAAATGAGAGATGTTTATTTGTTGTGCTCCTATATATTTGCAAGATTTAGGATTTAACATTTTGGTACTTTTACTAATCTCTTTTACTCTCATTTCCAATGTCAAGTTTCTTCAGTAAATAATCCATGTGAAAATATTTATTTTTCATTTAATGTAGCTAAGTCTGTATGCATTTTTTAGTTTCACCATTTTGTTTAGAATATAGAAAGTATGGTAAATATGAGTATGCATGGGCAAGTTTTTCCTATATCTTTTGTGGTTTACAACAACTTTAAAATCTAATGAAATCCATGGACTCTTTCCACAGGAAAATTAAATACAAATGACATAAACACAATGCTGTATACAATTTAACAGAATTCAGATATACTCTGGATTCGTTTCACATTCATACACAAAGGATAAAAATGAAAACAGCCACAATTTGTAGTTCTGAATGTTCTAAATGCTTCATTGTTGTAGCTAGACTTACAATGATGAAAGTAAATAGGTTAATTACTAAAAACACTTAACCCATAATACTTATCCACTCTCTGGAAATTCAAAAGATGATCCCACAGAAGAGGCCAAAGATACTAGAACATCACCAAGAAAAGAGAGGTGGGGAAAAGAGGAGTCATTTTTGAATGGGAGACCCAAAGTGGTCAAAGTACTAATACTCAGAATATACAAAAGGAAAAATATAAAATACTCCAGTATTGAGTCTTGGTAGTACATCACGGTGGGTTAGGCATAGGCCCTGTAGTTAGCCTGTCTGATATATTCACATACACACAAAATATTCATGGTAGAAAATATGAATTATAAAAAGAAATGAGAAGTATATATTGCTCTATTTCCAAAGTAGAATCCATCCAGAGTAAAAGTAGTTCTGTTGGCCTCGCCGTATAAAGGTACCTAAAGGACTAAAGGAGAACCCAGGAATGTAGCACTCTGGAACCAGAATGGACTGAGATCTTAAAATAAATAGAAGCAAAATGATATAATCATTCATGATTTATTATCTAAATTAGTCAGTGAGGTAAATATATATAAATGCTGCACATACATACATATGTATGGTAATTATATACATTTTATCTTATGAAATTATATACATTTTATCTTATGAAATTATATCTTGCTAATGATACCTGTTTTTCGTAAGGTTACTAATTTTAAATTTTCACATATTTTTCTTTACTCTTCACTGTTTTGGTTTGAAGTAAATGTCTTTCTTTAGAATTAGAGGTGTAACATCTGCTTAATTCATCTAAATACTGTTCAGATAGCATTAGTCATCAGCAAAGTTAATTTTTAAGACAAAATAATTTATCACTCTTTCGTTCACCTTGTTTTTGTTCTGTATATATGACAATATATCGATCAATATCATTACCCTTTCATGGAAATTTTAATAAAGTTTAGACAAATGAGCAGCTTCAAAAACATTTTAATCCTCCATTTATTCCCTTTAAGGCTGTGTCTAATTTTGTAACTGGCATTTGACAAGGCAATGAGTCTTCTTTCCAGCCTGCTGTTAAAATATTACTTTTGCATGAAATTCCCATTGGAATGATATGCCAAGAAATATGTTTCTCAATTCCTTTTTCTATGATGGAAAAATTACACAGTTTCAAAATATTTAGCTACACAGAAAATGAGAAATTAATTTTTAAAGGATCACATTATGTTGAAAATCAGAATATCTTCAATGTCTTGCTGCAAGATGCTCACAAATTTTGATCATAGCTGTAGGTTTTCAGATTTCTCAGACTATAACGTATGAGCGGTATGTCTATGTGTTGTATGTGTATTTCTGTTTCTTAAACATGCTCTTGGAAAACAGAAAATGTGGCAATACATGACTATGATTGATGTAGTCATCTCTTGGATATAATGTGACAAAGGTGCAGTTATGACAACAAATGAAGCTATAGAACCAGGTGGAACAATTAGGACCTCCCAATTTATAACTGAAATGATTTTAATAAGAAATACCTTTTTAAAACATGGCTAGCTTGGGAGTAAAAAGCTGATAGGTAATTTTTTTTTCAGGGGATAGAAAAGAAGCTAGTGTTCTTGAAAGCAAGGGCATTCATTTCTCCATCCTAGTTCTGTGTAGTATATAGGTAATTTGTGATTGATCTGTCAGTTTTAGAGATCCCATCACACCTGACAGAGTTAACTAAGAGGCCTTAGATATAAAAAGGGTAAAAAGTAGAGCAATTAAAAATAGTGCTCTCATAGCGGTTCACATATCACCTGAACCATTCATATCTGGGATCTTTTATTAGAAATGCAAAATATTTGCCTCTACAGATTTACAGAATCAGGATATTTCTAGGTTGGGATCCATCAAATACTAACCCTATGTGATTATGGTGCATTTTCTCTTTGCACGACATTTTATGATGAGTGTTTCTCCTCTGTAACTGAGAGGTGCTTCTTAATTTCATACAACGGTTACTAAATTAATGATATTCCATGATGTGGTATTAATATAATCTCTCAATATAATTCTATGGCAGAAATTGTTGCATAATATGGTTCTGTGTGGAGGAAAAAAGCATTGCTGATTCAAGGGCAGAGTTATATAAAAATAGCTGTCAGAGCTTATTGTAGGTATCAGCACTGCCCTAATAACTTTATCTGTATTAACTAAATTAATCCTCAAAATTATTATAATAGATTCCCTACTTTTCAGATGAGGAAACTGAGAACCGACAGATTAAGAAACTTGCTCAAGATCATAAAAAAGCAGGTGTCAGAGCTGTACTTGAAACTGAGCTTGTCTGTCTGCAGACTGTGTAATCTTTACCCCTACATCAAGGTATGTGAAAGTAAGGCACTTATGAGGGTCTAGGACTGAGGTTCTACCACAAGCTGTGGTCCCCTCCCCAGAGGACTGCACAGATACAAGGACAGATACAATTTTGAGTGGCTTGGATCCCTTAAAGCCCATTCACAAAGTTCAGAGATGACAGATTATAAATGGGTGTCTTCAGGGAAAAAGTACTAGTTATAGGATTTATTACACATAAAAGTTTTTTTCTTTCCTTCTAAATTTTAGATTTGGGTCTGTATTTGCCTAATTATTCCAGACTGATATACTGACCTATACTGGTCAATTAGAAATGCCCTAAAATACTGTATCAATAGAGTAGAAAGAATCAATTTGAAGCAAACAGAGGCAAAGGGATGTTTTTCAAAGCTGGCAAAATGAAGGAAGTACTCACAGACGTATTTCTCACTTCCCTCACCCTATCCCCATTCTGTCTCCACACCATCTCTTATCTCTCTCACTCTGGATTGCATTGCCTTTGCTTTGGTTTAGCTATGGATTTCTTCCTGCCTGGAAACCTCCCAGTTACCAACCTCCTTTCTCTTGGCAATAAACCCTCCCACTCGTCCTCTACCAGCTGCCTGGTGGGCTGTATGTAAGGATGGAAGACACTCCCTGCTTCTGATGTCTGGGAGGGACTTGCTGCCATGCAGGGCAGTGAAAACAATGGTGCCACTCTAGTCAGAGTGCCTAGCGCCAAATTTCAGCTTAGTAACTTTGTGACCTCGGACAGGTTCCTTAGGCTGTCTGAATATTGGTCTCTTCCACTTTAAAACGCATATTTTTGCAATACTTAACAGGTACAGTTGTTGAAAGAACCAAGTAATGTTCTTAAGTGCCTAGAATGGTCCACAGTGCCTAGAAAAACGTGATCATATTAGCTCCTTTGCAGAGCATGCAGCGTCCTTACACGCATGGCCCCACAGGGTAAATGACACAAGTGTCACTCTCCACGTAGTAGGGTTCCAAAGAATTGAGAAGAACAATACTTACAAGATGCTAGTAAGATTATCTACTTCCACTTAAGGGATTACTTAGAAAGACAGGGATATCCTGGTACTTAAAACTAAACTCAGTACTGGAAAAATCACTTCCTATTCCTGGGGAGAAAATAGAGTTGATGCCATTTATTCCTGCAGGTATCTCAGAATAAATACAATGTCAAAAGACGCATTTGTCAAAAGCACCATAAGAAGTTGTTTATTTAATAACTTAACATATACTTAACTTTATATGATATAATTTTCTTTTCTAAATGTAAAAGTGTTATGATATTTAAAACAATAGAAAATAGCAGAACCATATTAGTAATGCCAACTTTAAAATATGTGATGATAGGCAAAACTAGAAAGATTCAAATTTTTCACTAAGTTGCAAAACAATTTAATTCAGTATTTTGAATGTCAGATTCCATTTAATAATTAAGCTTCCAACATCCAACTTTCTTAAAAGCTACATTTTTCCTTCCCTCAGTGGGGCCTACTCCAGGCAAGAACTTGCAGTAATGGAAGACGAGCAAGACATTTCGTCTGTTTTTTTTGTTTTGTTTTGCTTTGGGTTTTTTTCTCTCTTCTCCTTCCCTATTCTGGTAACCGTGGTTTTCAATTCTTTCCAACTTGAAAAGAGTAAAAAGAGAGGTATATATTTGGACTTTCAGATATTTCATTATAACAAAATCTTTGGAGACTGTTAGCTTGAAGCTATTTGGTCCTGACCATGTAAAAAAAATGCAGTCTACTTACTAAGATTTTTTCTTCAATATCTGTTTAGATCAAATTAAAAATAATATGTGACTTGGATTTTTTCTATATTCTCTGTTGCATATGCCTCTCTTGTAGCTCTGACTTGATGGTATGATTGATTAAGGGCAGAATCTAGATAATCTTAAATTTTTCTGAATATGCTTTCAGGATTAGGAATGGCAATAATGTCAAGTCATTATTTCCCTCATGCCAGTTAATGCCATTTCAACATCACAATATATGCAAATATTTGCCTATTTCATTTGCTTTCAGGTTATTCAAAATGTGTATTATGTATTATAATTTGCATCTAATTCCAACCATAATTCTAAGTTTTCATCCCTGAGAATATCAACAATTTTTAAAGGAAGACCTAAATATTGTTTTCAAAAAGAACAATCCCTTTAATAATATTAAAAATAGAATATTTCTAGTTACATTATTTTTGATTTTAATTTAAAAAATGTTGAATTTTCATTTTTATTTGCTTATGTTTTGTTCTTTAATTACATTGGAAAAATAAGCAGACTTCCATATGCATATATAAAGAAAAGTCTAATAAGCAAAATACCATATTTCTTTGATATTTATATGTATCATTTTACCTATATAACTAAGAAAGAAAATCTTGCCAATTATTTTATATATTACCCATTGTAAGACTCAACCTAATTTCATAGATGTTGAAAATGTGAAAACTTGCATTTGATAAATTGAAAAAATATTGCCTTGCCTAACAATTATGAACTAATGACAGTCCCCAGATCACTGTCATACATTGTCTTAATCTAAACTTAGAGTTTCTAAGGTAGGTTAAATATATTTTGAAATTTCGAAATCAAAGTTACATGCATCTTATTAAATTATGTTAAATTATTTGATGTATGAAGTATTCATAAATAAAGGCACTCAAAATGTAAATATGACATGATATTTTATAAATTATTGAACTTCCAATCTTTAGGCAAATGTTACAAACTAAGAAATGTTACAGAAAGTCACTATCATAAATTAAGTCAAAATGTAATTGAGTTTAAATCAACCATACTCTCTTAAGACCTCTAAACTAATAACATTGCAGACAAATATAGAAAGAACTGCTAAATATCTCCTCAGCTTTTATAATTCAGTGAGACGTGTCTAGTCTTACATCTTAACACTTCCTTTTCTTCCTCCACTGGGAATGAAACGTTTAAGAACAGTTAGAGTACGGAGTCATAATTTATTTAAAATTATCCCTTTCTCATTAATCACAAAGATCTGTTCTGTTATCTCCTATACTTGCTAACAATACATCCTATCTAGCAACAACTTAGAATTATATAAAACCTCTACACCACAGTAAATACCATAAATAAGGATTTCCAAGTTTAATGATTATATTTTCCATTGAGTAATAAGAAAATAGTGCAAATTTGACCCTTTATCAGGACATGCTTGAAACATAAAGCTATGCTAGCCTTCTACATATCAATTAGAAAATATTGGACACTACAACAGAATGCTCAAAAATAAACAAGTGAAAAAAATATTATAATGTCATTGATAGTCAGGAAATCACTGCTAGAGACAGAGCAAGGAACAAAACACACGGCCTACCTGCAAGAGCTTTTGTTTTCATGAATAGCAAGAGAATAAAATATAAAATCAATGAACAAGGAAATACATAATAGACCAAGTGAAAAGGTCCATGTAGAAGGATAAAGCAGGTTAAGAAGATGGCAAGAGGCAGTAGCAGTTGATGGCCACATAGGATGGGCAGGGAAGGCCTGTCTGATGCATTGACAAACAAGCAAATATGTGCAAGAATTAAAATAACGTATTCTACGAGTATCAGAGAGAAAAATTTGTTTTTTTAAAAAAAAGAAAGTAATTTTCGGGCAGAAAAATAGCAAGTGCAAATCCTTGAGGTAAGGGTGCACTTGTTATTAATACAATAGAGGAACGGCGTGGGGATGAAGTGAGGTTGGATCAGTGATGGGGAGTGGGAGGGCAAGGGGATGGGAAGGGAAGGGAGAGTAAATATTATCTACCTGTATCTTATCTTTAGGATATTGGATTGGATTCTAAGTGATGTAAGAAGCCATAGAACATTTTGGGTGTATGAGTGGAGGCACTGATTAAATGTCAAAGAATCACCTTGACTGCACAATTTAGAAATTATTTCTCTTAAACAAATAATGCAAAATTATACAATGAGAAGAGTTTGTTGTCCTTAGCAGAAAAACGTAAAGTATTATAAGCATGTGATTTTTAAAAAGAATGACGAAGACAAATATATTGGCACGGAAATGCATCAAAGATATTTTAAGTAAAAAATTAATACGAAAATAAGTAAACTCATTAACGTGCTTTTATATATACAGAAAATGGTCTGTAATATTATCCACCCTCTACAGTAGGCAGTGGTAACATATTGGAAAAAGAGTAAGGTTGAGATTTGGGTTTAGAATTGTGCTTATAAAATATATATTCCTGAATATTAATTTTTTATCTTACTATATTCTTTATTTTTAAAGTGGGTTTTTATAAATCACATACAGTTGAGTGTTGTGTTTTTATTATCATTCTGACAATCTGTCTTTAATTAGTATATGACAATCATTCACATTGAAAATGATTATTGATAATTTCAACTATTTTTGTAACTGTTTTCATTCTTCTGACTTCTTTTTCTACCTTCTCATGTCTTCATTGAGTATTTTATAATTCCATCTTACTTCCTCTCTAAGTGTTTCAATTATACAGCCTTTAAAAAAATTGTTACTGGTTGCCTAGAATTTGCAATCTACATTTTTTAGGTAAAAAAATGTGCCATTCATTAAGCATATGTTTTGTGGCACTCTTGTTGGGGATTTATGCATAATACGTCTAAGTCTGCCACTCGACTTACAGTGACATACAGCTCTGTATGTCACTGTAAGTCTGCCACTCGACATACGGTGACACACAGTGACATACAGTATTCCAAGGGAACATGCATTTACACAGCAAACTGTTGCTCGGAGAAGCTCAGCGACAGGCCCAAGACCCACAGCTCTTAAGTGGCAGAACTGGAATTCCAACCCTCTGAGCTCTTTTCATCACTCAAGGTTATGGAAGTATTTTGGAATTGCTCTGTGTCTCATATTTATCATCAGTAAGATATATATGTTTGAGTCTGTGAGTGTCTATTTCTTTTCCAAACCTGGAATTTTTTTGACTGAGCTCTCTCCTCAGAGAGCTGCACAGCATCGTGATTAAGGCAATGGGCTCCGGAGCTAAAGAGTCTCTGTTCCAATTTCAGCTCTGCCACTTACTTCGGGTAGGGCCAAGGGTACTGAGTCTTAACCTTTCTTTGGCACTATTTCTTCATCTGTAGGATGGGGCTGTTAATAACAATATTCATGTCAAGGGACCTCTATAAGCAAAACCTTCCCAATGGTTGCTGCAGTGCATTTCTTGGTGATACGAGCAGGACAAGACATTTCTTGTCCATTTCTTGGTGATACGAGCACACCGAGGAATGACATGACCAACATTTGTTAGGCTCTTCAGTTTACGAACACATATTTACAGTGTTACCTGCCATTCAAGGTGCTGCGCGCTCTCTTAGACTCTCATATGTGGACTTGAAATGGTTAAATAGCAAATCCCAATTTGGGGATGTTGGGAAATTGTATAACACGAGGGAAACCAAATGGATTGCTTGTCTCCTGTTTTTTTTTTTGTTTTTCTAATTCTTTTTTATTGTTTTAAAATTCATATGATATAAAATTTGCCATCTTAACCACATTTAATAGTTCAGTCGTATTAAGTACATTCATCATGTAGTCAACCATCACCACCATCCATCTCCATAACTCTTTTCATCTTATAAAACTGAAACTCTCTACCAATTCAATAATAATTCCCACTATCCCTCTTTCCACCCCCTGGCAACCACCATTCTACTTTC
Organism: Mirza zaza; assembly: GCA_008750895.1. NCBI lineage: Eukaryota > Metazoa > Chordata > Mammalia > Primates > Cheirogaleidae > Mirza > Mirza zaza. The sequence continues at coordinate 27,073 of VSMD01139715.1, read as the reverse complement.
TGTCTCTATGATTTTGACTACCTCATGCCAGATACTTTGAATGCTTCCAGTGTCCTTGTTTAATCTCCCCTCTTGACAATGAGTTTCTCTCCGTGCTTCTTGTCAGAGAGAGTCTCTATCTTACAGGTCTTTCATCTCTAACCCACTATTATTATATAGGGAAACTCTATTGGAATGGCAGTGAGTGGAATGGAGGAGGGGCACATTCTGCAATCTTATGATTGAATCTCAGTCATTTTGTGGGTTTGTTTCTTTGGCCTCTGAACTTCACAGCTATGTGCTTTTGCCTCCCTCACCATTAGCTAAGACAAGAAGACTAGAGTGGTGTGATGTGGGAGAAATGCCCTTCATCCAGCTTATATGAGAGTCTGGTAAAGTCTTTTCCCCTAGAGCATGCACCTTTGTTAATGGAGAAGGCTCTGGGCATATCCCAGAAGAATTACTCTTTCCTTCCACTTGCTGGCACCATGAGAAGATTTTTCTTAGGTGTTCACTATAAGAAACTGGTGGGGCTCTTGGAAGTAAAACCCGTTAAATTGGAGTGGTCTAGCGTGAGATTACTCACTCTCATGTTAGACTACATTCAACCACCAGCAATTAACCAAATTATCACCTATGTGTTCCTAGCAGAATGTGGCTCTAAAGCTACTACTTTAGGTAAGCAGATCTTGGATGTAACTCACCGGATCTGACCCTCCGATTTAAGGCCATGCTCTGCCTTGCAAGCTCAGTTCTCTGCTTAGTTCAAGAAAAGTTATGACTTTCAGTTTTTGTCCTGACTCTTCTTGTTATAAGGATAAGAGTGGCTTCCTTCAAGCTCTTTCTATATCATAACTGAAACCAAAGTTCTGAATTTTGAAATTTTAACGATAAAAGGAATAAAAAGTCATCATTTTTATCCCGTGTATATATACAACACATTTCAGAAGCTCATTATTTTCTGATTCTTGGCTTTTGACCATGTGCAAAATCAAATATCTGCTTGCATTGCCAAGTTATAATCTTCTTGTTTTATAACTAGTGTTATTAAGTAGTGTGATTATATTGATATATATATATCCATAAAATTGTACAATTTTTAAATACATTTGTAAATACTTTTCAAAATAGTTATCAAGCCTCTTTATAGTATTGTGCCTTCTCTTAGTAACTAAAGCTAATGGATCACCAGTGCAAAATTAAACCTAAAATTTTTAAAGATCTTGATTTACCTATCAGAACTCTTTCTTATGCATAATTGTATAAAGTGGACTTTGCATATTCATTTTCTAGCAAATACAAATTCACTTACTATTTGAATTGATTTATGCTCGTTATATGAATTCGTCACATTAATCTCAAATGCTTTGTTATTTCCTTTACCATTTCCAACTTAGTCAAATTTTGAACAATTAAATCATTTATGTTTGAGATACAAAATATAATGCAATAGTTATGTTTAACAAATATAAACAATAGCATGACAATTATGGAAACATGTTAGTAGCTATTATTGGAAAAGTAAATATTTATTTTTTGTGTTGTATCCCGAGTATTATGATTAGCTTTCCTTTTTAGGTTGATGGCACAAACATATTCCTCTATAGATTTTTATCTGTTTTATTTTATTTTATTTTCCTTTGTAATGACAAACACTCAGAGAAAACTTCATACAACCAGGGATTATCTGAAATGTGTACTTTGCTGTAACACTAATTAAATAATGTTTTACATTACTGTTAAACATTAAATAATGTTTTCATACAAATCTATGTAATTAACATTAAAATATCACTGAGTATATTCAACAAATATGTTGGAAAAATTTGAACTTCTATATCTAGGGTAGCAGAATACAACAACTGTAACAAATCATATATTAATATTCATACAGTTGTATACACACTGGTCCACATGGGAGACATGCAAATCTGACTTCAAACTGAAATCCCTGTTTACCACAATTTAGGAAAATAACTGTAGCAAATTTAAGTTTTTAAATCTTTAGTCTGGGAAAGATATAAAGAAAAAACACTCAGAAGTAGCCTCTTGTTAAGTGTCTACCTTATTACTTAGCCATGTAAATTTATTTAAAAAATAGTATTACTGTACATTTTAGTGACAGAACAAATGGACTATCTGGTTCAAATATGAATTCAGGTAAAAATATAGATTTATAAATGGAAGTCTGTCTTAGTTAATTTTTAGTAATATGTTGGTTGGGAAAATTTGATTCCAAAAACCTTGACCTTGTTGATAATGCATATTGAACAGATTTGAGATCATGTACTTAGTTTTGCATGTATCACACACCCATCTGCCTCTCCATCTGGCAGCAGACACAGAAGTGTTACGTACATTCTTCTCACCAACACCTCAATTGTTAGCTTCCTGCTGATAGCCCTAGCATAAGCTTCATTGGGTAATTATTTCAGGTGGAAAACAACCAACCCACATGTTCAAGAATAATTACTAGTTCAATTAACTAACCAAAAACAGGTGATATTTTAGTGTCCATGAGCAGAAACAATTTCAATTTCTGCAGCACTTCAATAAAAATATTTAGATAGCAGATGTGCTATTTAGTACCTTGAGAGTGTGGAAAAATTAAAATAACCATGACATATATAACAAAATAAGTTGACAGTAAATGATGAATAGTTTTTTAAAACTTATTATTCCTTTTTAGCTATTTAATTTTAAAATAACGTAAACAGGCAAATTTATAACACAAAATCTACCACGATGACACGCAATTCAACAAATTTTTAAAATCGTATTTAAACATTTTGTCAGTATCAACATATGTAATTTTCTTTGAATAAGTCTGCATTTCAATATCAGGAATCTAAAAATATGATGCATATTTATTAGATTTGAATGTAAAATTTTTATATACATGATCAAATATACTTAAGTATTAATTTCTTAATGTATTTTACAAAACACGATTTATTTTGAAAATCGCAATTGAGTTTTCATTGCAAATATACGTTTTTTGAATGAGGTATTAGTGCTGTGTTGTTTTTTCATTTAAAAAAGGAAATAAACATTTTTCCCTATATAATAGCCTTAGAAACTCAAATAGTAGATTTAATGTAATATTTATTTTTTAAATTAAGAGTATTAATTGAAGATGTAAAGAAACAGTTCTACCAGGTATAATACATGATATAGTAAAGCACCAAAAGTTGGATCATATTCATGCCTGTAAGAAATATTTCATTTATAGTCAAACACACAAAGAGGCAACTATTGCACATGCATGTCTTCAACTGTCCATTACATTCCCCACTGTTAACTACAAAAAAAATTTAAAACAATTACTTTCATTTATTCTATATAGTCAAACCATAATACACAAAGAAACTGGTCACCGGTTTTATATTTTAGCAAGGTTTTATTGGAACACTCTATGTAAGATGAGAAGACCAATAAAATCCACAGTTAACAATGTATAGGAAGAATGTATATATTGGATCTCAAGTTCTTTTTTATATGTATTATAATAAATTCAGAAAAAAAAACAGGTAAAATTAGAATACTTAATTCCAAGCAATTATTGTGGCAATCTAATCATAATTTTCAGATAATAAAAGTAATCTATACTTATTATGGAAGACATGAAAAACCTTACAAAATATAAGAAGAAAATTAGCACTCATTATCTTAAAATATTATCTGTCTTTTATCTATTCATCTATAATATTGATATCACTCCCGTGTTTTGATCTTTTAACCTCTTTTTTAATTTGGCATTAAATTTTGAATATATTGCTATGTTGAGCCTAATTTATAACAAGATTTTCAAGAACTACTTATGGTCCCATAAATGTAATTATTCTATTTCATCCCATGGTTATTTTTAAATGTTGTTGTTTTAAATACATAAATTCAATCCAAAGTCTTACTAATATAGATAACATTAAGTATCCATGTATAGGTTTGTAGCTTTCTGACTATGCCTAATGAGTTCTTTGGGGCAATTTCTAAATGTAATTGTATCAGTTCAAATAGCCTTTAACATTCTGTATTTCTTCTTGTTGCATTCTGCCAAACATCCTTCCAGAAATATTGTGACAATCAACAAAATCTCCAGCACTATATCAACAAAACATTTTCACCAAATATATTGCAAGTATATTTTATGTCAATTTAACTTTTTTGTTTCTAAAATAACAAGGGGGTGAAACTAGATAAATCAATTTATGTCTTTTTATGGAATATACAATTAAAAATAAAATGCTTTAAATATGAATGGAGAAAGGTACAACCTCTAAGTAGTATTTCATCCAAATGGTTTTGCATCTACTGCATAGGAATAATAGAGCATCTAGAGTATGGAGTAAGAGAAACATGCTAGCTCTCCTTCAGAGGAAAGATAATGTGTATAATCCCAATAGTAACTGGAAGTTGAGTAAAATCCTCTGCCTAGCAATAGGTCTGAATAGAGGATTTGATGACTACACAATTAAACAAAGTATATAACCACATATAATCATCATCATGTCTGCTGACAATTATCAGGTGGTAATAGTTACTGCTCTCATATGAGAAAAAGTAAAAAGGCAAAATAGAGCCTCAGATGCCATAAAAAGAAAATAGAGCACAGCAATTTTAAGATTCAGGTAAATCATATCATTGAAAATAATGTATTGCAGGAAACAGAAGAAAATTTAGAAATTTTTCACATTTCCAATAGTCTAAAACCTATGTAAAACCAGAGCTGTGATTTTAATATACATAATGGAAGTAGATATCATCACAAGATTAAAAAAATAGTGTCATATCATGTAAGTTTTAAGTATTCAGGGTTTCTAAAACAAAACAGGTTTAAATTCTACTTGGACAATATTGAAGTCTAAAGGTAAGAAGTTATGTATATAATATAGGAGATACTATGAGATTCTCACAGTAAGGAGAATAAATAAATACAAAGATCAAACAGTAAAGGATAATAATTATTAAAAGTAGGGAGAAGAGTAAAAAAAAACATGGTGATAATTGATTTCTCTGAAATAGAATCTTAAATAAATGGAATAAATAGGAGGTGACACAGATAATAATAAAATACTGAAACATTAGTCCGAACTAAATAATAACTCATATAGTGTTTGAGTTTACCATTATTTTTGAGATAGTCTAAGTACAAGTATAAAGTATTAAAAAAAGTTTAAAAAGAAATAAAATCTAAATGCTAGCATAGAAAAGATTTGAACCTGTTAGATTTTTCAAATACAAATCTAGAATTCTAAAATTTTATACCTAGCAAAATAAACCTTTATTTGTGAAGACAAATTAAAGATATTCTCAGATATAAATACTTCAAGTGTTTTTTCCATTGAATAAAGCTATCTTAAACATTTTGAAATCTTTATAAAAGAAATTATTAATAATATTAAAACCAACTGATTATTTTTAAATTGTATATAAAATTTAAAGTATGGAAATTATTAGGGAAAAAGATATTCCATTTAATGTAATATAATAAAATAATTATAAGAATTTCTTAATAATTTATTGACAGACTGAGAATTGAATTGAATAGAGAAAGAGGATAGAGAAAAAAGTATTCTCATTCCTTTGTTTAAAGGGCTAGTGGGTTGTAGGGTGGTTTGGATTCAAAACACAGCATTTTACTCAACTTTAAAAATTAAAGAAATGTAGGATAGACTGAAATATAGTAACCAAGAGAATGATGCATGCTCTATATATTAAAATACTGTAGAAGATATAAAGAGTAATAGCCATACAAAAGTGGAAGACATAAAAAAGAAAATTAATAAATGTAATAATAATAGCAATAATATAAAGATAACAAAAATGAAACCATGTGTCCTATAACAATAATTGTGAATGTGATATATATCCTAAATCTAAAAGAATTAAATAAAATTTAAAATATTATAGGGTTGTAATGAAACATTAGATAGTAACCATATAGAATTATAATAAATAAATAAATATACATCATCAATACATAAATTCAAAGAAGCAGCAGTGATTATCATATTAAACTAAAAGTATGAGAGGCTATGATTCAAAATAATAGTGAATATTTTAAAGCATTTTTTAGTAATAATGCATTGCAAGACTCCAGTGCCATGAAATCACTTTGCAGGTATACATACACTCTGGAAGAACCTAAATAATTGTTTCACAGATTGATCAGTATCAAAGTATATAACCAGAATTTCATCTTAGTTTAAGAGTTTTTGACTCATGACATCAGAAATAACTGTGTAAGTTTGATAAGACTTTTCCTCTCTTTATTTCTTTTCTTGCTATTTGTTGTAACAAGTGAACACCCAGGTCTAAGACCCAGAAAACAAAATGAGTTTTTTGTTATTATTTTTTTCCCCTCTTTGCAAAATTCAACTACTCCTGGGAACATGTAATGATATAAACACTCTCATTGGTAGAGTCGGAATTTTGTCAGGTATCGAAAGACATCCATTAACCAGTATGAACTTAGACAAGTAAAAAGTCAAAGAAAGATATTTTTTTGCTTCTCTATTGCCCAGGCTAGAGTGCTGTGGCATCAGCTTAGCTCACAGCAACCTCAAACTCCTGGCTCAAGCAATCCTCCTGCCTTAAAGCTTCCTGAGTATCTGGGACTGCAGGTGTTTGCCACCATGCCTGGCTAATTTTTTTTTTATTTTTAGTTGCTTGGCTAATTTCTTTCTATTTTTAGTAGAGACAGGGTCTCACTGTTGCTGAGGTTGGTCTTGAACTCCTGACCTCAAGCAGTCCTCCTATTTAGGCTTCCCATAGTGCTAGGATTACAGACGTGAGCCACCATGCCCGGCCAAAGAAAGATTCTTGATTTATATTAAAGAGGCATGACAAAATATTTGAGATATTTCAACTATTCCACAACAGCGAGTTTGCCTCTTGCTTCATCTTGATTACAGAAATCTATCTGATTAGGTTATGATAATCATCTTCCTGTGTCTACAGTGTTTGTATGTGTGTGTGTTATCTTGAACGCATATATATTGAACATCAGATTCAATGCTTAACAGCACTTTTTCTTAAGTTTCTTTTCTTATGTATTTATACTTTATCTCTTTATCTGACAAAGGCAAAAATCTATTAAAATAAAGTGCAAAAGTAGGTAACTTTATAATGATGAAGTATGCAGTTAACAATGAAGCAATAACTTTCAGAAATCCTTATATTCTGAATAACAGTGTTGGAAAATACATAATATCTTACAGATATAGGTAAAGTTATAGAAAAAATAATGAGATAAATACTAACAATTATTTCTTAAATCCTTGCAAATAAATAGGCAAAATAAACATATATGAGTATGTTTATACAGTAAAACAATAAAAAGTAAAAAAAATAAAATATCATTTAAACTATTTTAGTCAAAAGATTTTGTTTTTTAAGATATATTTAGGAGGTCAAAAAATAAACCTGTAGCTATACACTATTAAGAAAATAATGACCAAAAAAGAGAACACCACATTCATTGACTTATGGAAGTTAACTAAAATTTGTTAAATTGGAAAGAATAAAAATAATCTAAACTTTTTTCTCAAAATTCAGAAAAAAATAATTTAAACCATTTTATAATATAGACAACTGAAAATATAAGTTATAAGAAAAAAGGTGGAATTGTTAAGTATCATTTTTGAAATATTTCTAACTGAAATGACCAACCATGAATCTTAAATTGCCCCAAAATGGAGAAAAGAGAAATTTGAATGAATCTTTATAAAAATGAGAAAGGATATAGGCCCTATAAATGTAGATATATAGAAAATTATTTAATAAAATATATGTAACACTATGTTAATTATTCTGATCATATGGAAAAAGTGAAAGTGTCTAGAAAAATATAATTTATAAATGTTAAATCATTTCAATTAGTAAAATCTAAATAGGCCAAAACACATTAATATCATATTTACTTTTTAGTGTTAAAAGTTAATTTTAAGGCTACGGATTTAGTCAGAGCTGGGAACAAATCCAAGTTTTATGATTTGCTCATTTCGAGACTTTGATCAAGTGATATTCTCTCTCTGAGCTTTAGTTTTCTTGTCTATAAATGAAGATCGTGACGCTTATCTTACAGGATTGTTCTGAAGATCAACTGAGTGTATAAAAGTCATGTCACCTTATAAAGTGACACAGTGTTATGGTATGTGCAATGGACTGAATGTGTATGTGTCCTCAAAATGTGTATGTTGAAATCCTAATGCCCAAGATCATGATATTGAGAGGTGGGGCCTCTGGAAGATGATTAGGTCCTGAGGATGGGGCTCTCATGAATGGAATTAGTGCCATTATAAAAGAGACCCCCTGACCCCTCTGCCATGTGAGTTTACAGCGAGAAGATGGCTGTCTATAAGGAAGCAGTCGCTAACCTGACCAATCTGTTGGAACCTTGGTCTTGGACTTCCTGGCCTCCAGACTGTGAGAAATACATTTCTGTAGTTTACAATCTACCCAGTTTATGGTATTTTGTTGTAGCAGCCTGAAAGGACTAAGACAGTGTGGCAAATATATGTACAATACAATATATTATAAAGTGTGTTTAGATGCTTTGATGAATAGTAAAATGAAAAATGACTAAAAATCTTTAATGAATACTTGCAATTTTTGTTTAGCATTTACAAAGTGATTCAAAAAGAATTGAATATGTTAAAAAATGTATTACTCTGTGACTAATAAACATGTATTAGGCATCAACTTGTAACTGCTCTTACATTTCATATGACTGAAAAGCTATGAATCACCTTTTTGTCACCATTTAGCCCAGTTCATCAGCAAGGAGTGTGGCTGAGGGTTTTGTGTTCCTCATCCCATGATCTGGTGCATACTCTATAAATAGTGGTAGGTGAAACCTTCTTATACCCACTGTAGATCCTGATGGAGACCAATAAGGTAAAATGATAATATTTCAGCTGCCATTTTCAGACTCACATGAAAGAGGAAGTTGGCTTTGAAAATTATCTCAAATTCAGTGATAAGGCCATGGTTCTTTCAGCCTTTGTGTTGGTGTGTATGTGTAAAGAATAAAGTGACAGGCTATAAATTGCCAAACACTGAGGGGTTGACCACAGCTTCAGGAAGTCTTTGTAAATATCATTTCTAGCAAAATGAAGCTTTTCCTCACGTATGTTATACAGTCTAGAAGTTAATTATTTTATGAATATATTCAAAGGAACTTGGAAGAGCTTTCTCTTGACTGGCTTGCCTTTGGCCATTCAGACTCCAAGATTATCACACCACTGACTTCAACTTTGGGATAAATTGGCATGTGCTTTTTGACACAATGGGTATATATGTAGCATGAGTTGTATATTAAGCACTTGCAAATTATTGTGATTGTTCCTTTACAACTTTTGTTTTGACTACATGTTCACATATAACCTGGTTGTCAAAGAATATCATGTTTTTAGAACAGTTTCACTGAAATATAGTTCACAGACCACATAATTCAATCATTTGAAGTATGGAATTCAATGGTTTGGGGTATATTTACAGATATAGAGAATCCTCAACTTATGATAGCTCAATTTACAATTTTTCATCTTTATGGTGGTGTGAAAATGATACTTGTTCAGAAGAAACCATACTTCAAGTACCCATAAAGTCATTCTGTTTTTCACATTCAGTACAACATTCAGTAAATCTTATGAGATATTCAACACTTTATTATAAAATAGGCTTTGTGTTAGGTGATTTTACCCAACTGTAGGCTGATGTAAATGTCCTGAAACATTTAAGGTAGGCTAGGTTAAACTGTGATGTTTGGAAGGTTAGGTGTAGTAAATGCATTTTTGACTTATGATATTGTCAATTTATAATGGGTTTGTTGGAACCCAACCCCACTGTAAGTTGAGGAGCCTCTGTATTTTCAAGCAATTTTAAAACATGCTTATCACTCTAAAAAGAAACTTGGTACACATTAGCTATCCCCTCTCTATACTCTCACCCCTTCACTCAGCCATAAGGAACCACTCATCTACTTTCTATAATCTATAAATTTCCATGCTCTGGACACTTTTTATGAATGCAATTACATATGTGGTCATATGTGACTGATTTCTTTCACTTAGCATAATGTTTTTAAGGCCCATCCATGTTTCAGCGTGTGTGTATTTTATTCCTTTTTTATATGATGGAATATTACATTGTATGTATTAATATATATACCACATTTTGGTTATCCATTTATCAGTTGATGGACATTTGGGTTGTTTACACATTTTGCCTATTTATGAATAGTGTTGCTATAAACATTTGTGTAAAAGTTTCTTTGTAAATGTATGTTTTCATTTATCTTAGGAGTAGGATTGCTAGATCATATGATAAATCTAATCATTTATGGAACCATCAGACTATTTTCCTAAGCAGCTGCAACATTTCACATTCCTACCAGCACTATATGAGGGTTATGATTTCTTCAGATCTTAGCCAACATTTATTTTCTGACTTTTTGATTCTGGCCCTCCTAGTGGATATGAAGTGATATTTCATTATGATTTTGATTTGATTTACCTGATGATTGATGATGTTGAACATCTTTTCATGTGCTTATTGACTATTTGTAATCTTCCTTGGAGAAATATTTTTTCATATACTTTTTACCCATTTTTTAAAAGTTTGAGCTATTGGTATCTTTACTATTGAGTTATAGCATATATTTGTTTTATATATATATATATACATATACACATACATACATAATTGAGATGTTATATATTCTGGAAACAAGTCCTTTATGAGATATATGATTTTCAAATATTTAATCCCATTACATAGGTTGTCTTTTCACTTTCTTGATGGTGTCCTCTGAAAATATAAAAGTTTTTAATATTGATGAAGTCCAAATTAACTATTAACTATTTCTATTGTTGTTACTAATGCTTTTGGTATCATATCTAAGGATCTTTTGCCAACTATAAGGTCTAAAAGGTTAGCCTTTATATTTTCTTCTAAGATTTGTATAGTTTTAGCTCCTACATTTAGATTTAACCCATTTTTCTTGCCTGATTGCCTTGGTAGAACACCTAATACAATGTTTAATAGAAATGGTAAGGACAGACATCCTTTTCTTAATCCTGACCTTAGGGGAAAAGCATCCAGTCTCTCACCACTATGTATGATGTTAACATACATCAACACCACTATGTATGATGTTAATTGTGTGTTTTTCATAAATGCCCTTTTATCAACTAGAGGAAGTTTCTTTCTATTCTTAGTTTCTGGAATTTTTTTTTATCATAAATGAGTGTTGAATTTTGCCCAATACCCTTTTTTCAGCTATTGAAATTATCATGTGATTTTTGTTTCTTAAACTGTTGATATATTGATGTATTTCATCAACAGATTTTCAGATATTAACTAACTTTGCATTTCTTTTATTGCTGAATTTGGTTGACTGGTATTTTGTTGAGGATTTTTGCATACATATTTATAATAGATATTGATCTCTAATTTTCATTTATTGTGACCTTAACAAAAAGTTCAGGGTGCAGATGGTTTTACAAGACAAACCATTTTACCTATAAAATTGATCACAATTTTTAAAAGGAGAGAGAGAAAAAGAGAACTCACTATGCAAGCATGCAAGCATTAAAAGCACCTTAATCTACTGTCATAACGCATTAGTCTGCTGGTGCTACTATATCAAAATGTCACAGACTGACTGGGTAATGTGCAAATAATGGAATAATTATCTCTCATAGTTCTGAAGGCTGGGAGATCCAAGATCAAGGTGCCAGAAGATTCAGTGTGTGGTGAGGGCCTGGTCTTTCCACTTCCAAGATGGTATTCTTTAGAGGGAACAAACACTGTGTCTTCAGATGGTGGAAGGGCCGAAGAGCAGAAGGGGTTGAACCCCGTGGACATCCTCTTTTATAAGAGCCTTAATTCCATTTGTGATAGAGGAGCCCTTATGACCTAATCACCATGTAAAGGCCACACCTCTTAATACGATTGCATCAGAAGTATTAAATTTCAACATGAATTTGGGAGGGAACACAAACATTCAAAGCATAATACATAGTTATTTATTTTTAGCTTTGTGAGCTAAAGAATCATTTGAATTACAAAGTGAAGAACAAAAAATCTATTCCTAGTTAGTTCTCTTAAACTTGCCACTTGATATTACCAAGTAGTTTTTTAAAGAAATAGTCACAAACGGGGTAAATACTTGGTAAAGTGTTAACTTGCCCCAGGGACAAAGGATTTTGTATATGCAAGATGTATGGTCATTACTGCTAGTTTATTAATATACTTTTAAACTTTTATTTTTCCCCAATTTTCTCTCACATATTTTAAATTCATATACTCTGAAATAATTCATGATGAAGATAATTTCCATTAGACTTTTGCCCCATAATGAAATCACTTCTTGAAGTTGCTTGTTATTTTCACACTATTCCATCACAAAAATAAATATTAACAAATAAATAAATATTAAAATTTCCCTATTATTTTTATGAAATTCCATTTAAAATATTAAGCCACATATAGCTATTATTGAATATAAATTAGAAATCAAATTTGTGAATTATTATTAGAGAAAATTTTGAATCAGATATTAGCTTTATTTAAATTTTTAAATTCATTAGTATGCATCTATTATTTTAAAACTTGTATAATTCTTATTCAGTCCAAGGAATGACAGAAAACAATTGAAAGAGTAATGAGGAAAAAAATCTGAACTGTTTGAAAATGAATGCATGCTATTCAAAAAATATTTTAGAATTCAGGTAAAAGAGTGATTACTGGGAAACTTATTGCATTAAATGTACATATTAGAAAATAATAATGGCTGACAACAAATGATCTGAACAGCAAGGAAAACATACAAAAGTAAACCTAAATAAATAGAAGAAAGCAAATAATAATTATAAAATTAAAATTAAGTATATAGAAAAAAAATATAAAATAAGGAATATCACCAAAGAAGGTTGGTACATTCAAAAGATTAAATCTAAAAAAAATCAGGTTAGATATAGCAGTATTAATCAAGAAAGAAATGAAATAGAGAAAACACATGCTTCCAATATTAAGAATACAAAAGGAAATATTACTTTAAGTTTTATAGACATTTCAAAAATAAAAGCATATTTGGACAACTTCAGAAAAATAAACTTAAAATAAAATGATGCCAGTTGTTCAAAAAAACACAATTTTAAAAGGGAAAATAAGAGAAAGTATGAAGAATTTGTTATTTTTTTAAAAAAAATTAAATTTAAAATAAATAAATAAATTATATTCCCAGATGGTTTAACTAGTTAATTATTGCATGTTTTCAGAAGATATTGCATTAATCTTATATTAAGTCTTCCAGAGAACAGAAAAACAGGAAACACTGAAAATCTTATAATAAGCAAACATAATTTAAATATTAAAATCTGACAGGATGCCACATGGACATAAATGTACAGACTGAACTACCTTGTGAACAAAGATGCAACAAGCCTAAGCGAAATATTAACAAAGTAAATCTGGTGATATATTAAAAGAAGGATATATCATTACCTAGGAGTAAAAGAAGGATTTACCATCATAAAATCAATTGATTTAATTCACTATGATAACAGAAGGAAAAAAAAATTTTTTTTTTACCTTTCAACAGAATCAGAGAAAGCAAACAATACAATTGAGCACCTACCTTAAAAAATTCCTTAGCAAACAGTAATAGAAAGAAACTTTTAAAAAATCTGCTGAAGATTATTGTGGCGGATACATTCCCTAGTCATCACATATCCATGTGCTTCCATACATTCATCAGCCTCCTGTGGTTTGGTTGAGTGAGCCATTTGATGACTTCTGGCCAAAAGCCTGTGAGCAAAGCATTTACCAGCTGGAACATGAGCCTCCAGTTGTCTTTGTTACACAGAAGCAAATAGAAGTTTTGCAGTAAGATGCAAAAATCACAAGATGGAGAAAGACCCTGCAGAGCCACAGTGAACTTTTGTATTGAGTCTGTTAGATTTTCATAAATGTTTATTATTGTAGAAGAGCATAATGTAAAATTATTTGTGTTTTCTCAGTCTGATTTTAATAAGGGTTACATTTTGTTTATTTAAATTAAAATGTTGCTTATTTGTACGAAATCTGAATAATTAGTTAGCATAAATGAAGTAAAATGGTATAAATATTAAAAAATACATGTTTAAGGGGAAAAATGCACAAACCACAAAAAAAGCCTTTTAGGGGAAAAAAAGCTCAAAATGACATTTCTGTGCATCAGCTATAGAATCATTTTTCACAAAGAGATCTCTGAGGACCCCTAGAGAGTCTTAGGAACAGCCTATAGGTCCTGACCTCTTGCTATGTATAATTCAATTAAAACATTGCTAGCATGACACAATTGATATTTGCCTTTCAGTCATAATATGTAGAAAACTCTCCCCACCTATAGTGAATTCTCAAAACCAATAAAGATGGTAATTAGAAAATATACAATGCAATTTAATGTGGAATTATATGAAAGGGCGGAAAAAAGACTCTGTTGCTACAAAAGAAAAGCCAGAATGATTAAAAACAAACAAACAAACAAAAACCATTAAGCATCAACAGAGAGAGAAAGTGAATAATAAATAAACATAAAGAACAGAGAATAAACTAAGAAACAGGTGAAGAAATAAAAAGTAACCCCAAACAAGTTCTAATATGTTAATGTTAAAAAGGAATGGAGGTTCCGGAATTACATATTTATTGCTATGAAAGATAGTTTAAAAAAATACAAATTCCCAAATGCAAATAATTTGTACTTAGATGAAGAAACATTACAAAGGAATTTCTTAAAAGGAAAATAAATCTGTTAATACCAACAAAAAGAAAGATTAACTAAATACTCGTGGTGTGCCAGACATTATGGTTCATTGTTTCATATAATTATTTCATAAAATTGTTCTAGCAACCTAATGAGGGATATACGGTTGTTCCATTTTATTGACAAGGAAACAGTTTCTGGGACTTGCAAAGAATTACTACATTATATACAGTAAACAGAAACTCCAGGGTTTAAACAGAAACTCCAGGGTTTAATTTCAGACCTGTCAGACTTCAGAACTTTACTCTTAAATACTTCACTAAAATGTCCCTATTATAAAGTAATATATCCATCAATATAACATTTAGGAAGGTAGATATCAGACTGTATGAAAAATATACAAAGAGGCATAATCTATTGTCTGAATCTGTCACTATAATTCTCATATTCTATTTATAAGTGATCCTGATAAGAAAATAAGTTACCCAAAAAGAGAGATATCTTTGACCAACTCAGCATTTTAAGGCTCTTGATAAGTGCAGGAAAGGCAAAATTATTAAAGCAAAATAAAAAATGAGCATAATATAACTTGCATATGTTAATAATATTGTGAAAGAAGGATAGAAACCTCAGCAAGGTTAGATTTTTTTAACCATATCAACAAAAATAATTTTGAAAATATACATTCAAAAAATCTGCTTTACAAATGGATGAGGTGTGGCTAAAAGAAAAAAATCTTCTTGGGATAGAATGCATACTACACAGAAAAATGAGCAACCAACACTTAACTTTGCTTTCCATCTTTAATCAGACTGATTGGTTAAAGAGAAAGATTGGAACAAACCTGTGTGGGATATAATTGAAGACTAAGATAAGCAAAGAGATTATGAGAAAACACTCAGATGCTCTGTGTTTAAATTGCCTCTTTACGTGAACATCGTGCAGGGTAATAAGTGCTTTACAAATGCTATGATTGAACTCTATCAGGTAATGTTAATGAATGTTGGAGAAGAGAACTGGCTCCAAAAGATTATACATAAACAAATATTTCTTGGCTTTCTGAAATAAACTAGAAGAAATTACTGTAAAATATAGATTTGAGTGCTTGCCAGGTAAACTAGTTAAGATTCCAAGATGTCATGATTTCAAGTACATTATAAAAAGTATATGTTTATTGGTCATCATTGACATTTTTATATTTTATCTAGCTAATTTAACTGCACAGGAAGACATTCAAGTTTTATTCTCTCTTAATTTATTTTTCCATTGTCAAGTTACCTACCAACTCTCACACCTAAGCCTTTAGGAACCAATTATCCTTTGTAAACACATTAGCATACACAATCAATCTCTTTTCAGAAGCTATAATCCAAATACTTGATCTTGCTGAAACCTAGGTCTTCCCAAGAATCCTGCTACCTCTGCAGCCTTCTTAAATGAAGACCACTCATTCTATTATATTCCATATACCACCAACAGTTGGTTTCTCCTGAATTTCCACAGCCAGTATCAAGAAATGTGTCATTTATTTACTTATTCTGTTAACTAGAAATCCACCAAACTCTTGTGAATCTGATATCTTTTTCACTCCATCCCAAATTTCAGCTTTTAAACTGAGGGATTTCAACATTCATATGGATGCTCCTTAGCCTTACAATTCCCTGACCTGATAAATTCTAGTAGCTTGATATCTATTTCATTTCTACCGTCCACACCACTGGTCACACCAGGCACACTGTCAAAATCCAGCACTGAATAATAATATACAATAATATACAATATTATAATATACAATAATATACAATATACAATAATATAATAATATACAATAATATATCAATAATATACAATATATTATTGTACATTAATATACAATATATCAATAATACAATACAATATACAATAATATATCAATAATATACAATTACACTGTTTTCTGACTATAACATCCTATCCTTCTAAATGTCTTATGTCCTTACATGATTTATTCTTTCCAATCGCATGCTAATTTACTGTTTATTGATTCTTCCCTGTTTCTAACCCTGCTGTATCTCATATTTCCTTTATTCTTCACTGTATTCTGCGGTGCATCATTTTAACCACTTTCTTGCGCAGATGGAGTTAAATTTGGAATTTAGTGTATTTGGTGGCATTAAATTATGCTTATATACTGAAGAATGCCTGAATAATTCCCAGCCAATATGTTCCTCCTTGAAGGGTTCTTCAAGTGGGAAATAAATACTTTATTATTAACTATATAAGTGCTAAGCACGCCAACTGAGCTGGGTAGGGAAGTCAATTTAGTACATAAGACATCGGCGGGACTTCTTTATTCCCCCAAATATAACGCTAACATCTTACCACCTTCTGCTCTGTTCAAGAATCTAGTATAGTAACCAGTGATTTCAGGCATGATAAGGAAAGAGGGTAGAGACACAGGATTGGGCCTATTCTAAGAAGTCAGATACTAGGTCAATTTATTCAAATCCTGAGTAGAAGAGAAATAGAAGCAGAAAGTACTCCATGCATGGGCTTGTGTCTTTTAAAACAATGATCCCCCTACTAGCAAAATCAATGTGTTTGATTATGGCAAATCAGATTAGTTATTCCTCTTGTCTTTGGTGTTGAGATAGCCAGGAAATAGGCAGGTAGACAGATAAGTAGAGGAAGCTTTTTAGAAATTAAAAGTAGGAAAGATATTTCTTTTTACCTTCACCCATCTATTGAAAACGCCCTCAATCATTCTGCATAGCATTGGTTTAAACTTTCTTCTGTGTAAATGCTTAAATATGGATAGGTAGAACCAAAGACCTCTCAATTACTTCACCCAGTTGCAGAGATACTTGGACCAAGACTGAATTGATTGATGTGAATAAACACAGTGCCCTCTGAGAAACACTGAAAGGCTAGTGCTTTGCAGTATTGACAATAGGATGGATTTTTAAAACACAGTACATTATATATTAATCTTTATTAGTCTACTTTTGGATGATCACAAACAACTGAAAAAACACAGAGCTCTTCAACATTTATTTCTCACTTTCTTACATGAAGACAGTAGGTCTGCTATGAACCAACTGGGGGTGATTCTGCATGTCTTTTTACTCCAGCGTCTAGGCAGAAAACAGCTCCTATCTAGCCCATACTGTACTTTTGCCTAGAAAGAAGAGCAAAGGAAAGAGAAAGAGACACACCCTGACTTGTATTTAGATTTCAAACTTCTGCTACAAGATGAGATGTAGGTTACCTGCTCACATCCCATTGGCCAAGCAGGTTACATGGTCAGGCTCTACCTCAAGGGGGCAGGGAAGTACACTTAAAGTATATTAATACTTTAACAGGGCAAGAGTAGAATAACTATTTGTAAATGATAAAATAATTTACTACATTTTTTGTATTATAAAATCTTTCCTTTGGTGAAAGCAGGACTTTATAAACAAAGACAGCAGTCCCTACTTATCTGTAGAGGATATATTCCAAGACCTCTAGTGGAAGCCTGAAACCACAGACGGCACCGACCTCTATATATACTATGTTTTTTCCTTTATATGCATACTGTGATCAGTTTAATTTATAAATTAGGCAAAGTACTCTTACACTTCAAGGCCATTACTAAATATAATAAGGGTTGCTTGAACACGAGCACTGCATGAATTTGCTTGTATAATTGCTTTTTTTGGAAACATGTTATACTACTATTCTCTTAATAAATTCCATCTTAATAAGAATAGATTAAATATAACATATAAAACATATAGTACAATGCTGGTACATAGTAGGTACTCAGAAAATGTATTTCCTTCCCTAGGGTGACACTAGTTCTTCAGTTTTCTTCTTCTAAACAATAAATAGCCAAAATATTTAAGTGTATCAAAGATAGTCATTAATACAAATATATAAGATAGGCAATGATAGGAAAGATAAACAGAGTGACTCTAAAGTCGACGGAGTAGAGGTCCTTAAATCCCAATACTATTGATATAAAATTCACTTTTCATCAAAATTTTGCCTTCTGTGCTAACTCCACCTTCCTTCAAATGTGTCTTTTGTGACCATTGACCTATAAAGCACACTCAGTTGACTGTTTTGTTGGCTTAGGAAATGGTTAAAATATTATCTGATATTACTATTTCAATTTCAAAATTTTTACCAGAGATATTTTAACTGATGGATTTTTCATCATTAGTTTCAAAGTTTATCAAGTTGTTTTTCAATCTCTAAAGCTATTTTAAAATACTGGTTTCTTAAATTTTTCATTCTAAGCACTTCAGTGCATAGATGTTAAGGAATGTCTATGTCTTTTCTTTATGCAGGTAGTTAGATGAATGAATAGATCAATAGGGAAGCATATATTATATATTATATGGTAATAATGTTAAATTCAACATGAATACAACTGTGATCTGTGGTCTTCTATAACATTTTTGTATGTATAACAATACTACTAGTATCATGTGGAGGAAAATCTTTTTTGTAATATTTACTTACATTTTCTGAAATTATATAAAACAATAGTATTTTCTAGGAGAGGATTTTTTTTTAATTTCAGAATATTATGGGGGAACAAACATTTATTAAAAGAATTGATAAGGGGGATGGATTTCTGTTCTTCCTGTTGAGAATTTTATTGCTGTTTTACCTCTTGAGCCATTTTGGTAACTGGTCTCTGACCTGTAGCTTTTGAGCGTTTTTAAACTGGTGGGCATCTATTGTGCTGATCCATGGATGGTGCAGGTCTGAGTACTTCTTGCAGGGCAAGTATGGACTTGGCAAATTGCTACAGCATTTGCTTGTCTGGGAAAGACTTAATTTCTCCATCAAATGTGAAACTTAGTTTTGCAAGATACAAAGTTCTAGGCTGCAGTTTTTTGGTTAAGAAGATTGAATTTGGGGGCCCACTCTCTTTTGGCTTGTAATGTTTCTGCTGAGAAGTCTGCTGTTATCCTGATGGGTTTTCCCTTATAGGTCAGTGGTTGCTTACCTGTAGCTCCTTGTAGAATTTCCTCTTTCACTTTGACTTTTGCCAGGTTGAATATCATGTGTCTTGGAGATGTTCTATTTGCTTTGAATCTTCCCAGAGTACAATGACCATCTTGTATCTGGATGTATGGATCTCTGGCAATACTTGGGGAAGTTTTCCACAATAATTCCGTCAAATAGATTTTTCATGCTTTTGGCACTGTCTTCTTCTCCTTCAGGGAAACCTATAATTCATATATTTGTTCGCTTCATGTAGTCCCATATCTCTCTAAGTGATTGCTCTGCCCTTGTTGTTCTCTGCTCTGCCTCTTTAAATGATTGGGTTAGCTAAACAGTTGTGTCTTCAAGCTCTGAGATTCTTTCTTTTTCTTGGTTTAATCTGTTGCTGAAACTTTCTGCTGTGTTTTCAAAATCCCTGACTCTTTCATTTCTTTAAGTTCTATTATATTCCTCCCAATTTTGTCATGCTCTTTAGTGACTTTTACAATAATTTCCTGAAATATTTTTTGGGCTTCTTTTTGTTGGTTTTCAACTTTCTCTTAAATTGCATTTATTTTATTTGCTTAAATTGCATTTATTTCTGATTTCCATTTCTGTGATTTCAACAATTTCCTTGTAGTTGGAGTTCACTGCTGTAGCTCCATTGTGATTCATTGGGGGTGTTGACCTTTATGATTTTCATATTGCCAGGGTTCTTTTGCTGGTTTCTTCCTATCTGAACCCTCTTCTCTCAGTTCCAGATTATTAGGTTTGCAGAACTCCTGTTTCTTGCTGGGAACTCTCCAGATAGTTGTTCATGTTGGGAGCTGGACGAGAGTCTCTTCACTAAGGCTGGTTCTGTGGAGATTGCTCTACCTAGGGTCTCCCTATAGAGGTATCTTCAGAAGCTGGATATGGTTGTCATGGGTTTCCATGTTGTGGGTGATTGCTCAGAGCAGGTCAAAATGTGCTGATGGCTTGAGACTGGGGTTTCCTGGTGGAGTGTTGTACTTTGGAGTTCTTCCAGCCCTTGTTTGGTGGTGGAAGCTCTTGTGTGGGGTCCTGGGGTCTAAATGCAGCCTGGAGACTTGGTGATGGTGTCTCAGGCCTAGTAGGATTTCTGGAGGCACAGGAGCAGGGCCTCGGGCCCCAGCTTGAGAGCCTCAGAGCTGGGACTATGAAGGAGCCATCAGCAGAACCTCTGAGTAAGGCCTCTGAGCCAAAAGTAGGTTTGTGCAGATGACGGGTCAATCTGACCTGAGGAAGGCAGGGTTGGGGTCAAGTAGGCAGGAGGCATTTGGGGCCCAAAGGATGGAGTTGGGGTGAGCAAGTAGCTGACTGCTCTGCAGGCACCAAGGGCCTGCTAATGCCAAGGCTGCTTTGGTTCTGGTGGCCCAGGGACTTTGGGGTTCTCCACACTCCTTTCAGGGCATGCCAAAGCAGCCACACCAAGCCTCTCAGTGAAGAGCCTGCTGCACTCCTCTGTGAGAGCCTCTGAGCTGGGACTAGGTTCAAGCCAGAAGCAAATCCTCTGAGAAGGGACTCTGAGCCAGAAGTGGGGTCCTTGTAGATGGCAGGCTGACTTGGAGGCTGGGGTCAGGTCCATGTAGGCAGGAGGAGGCTGGGTCCTGGAGGGCGGATTCAGGACCAAGCAACCTGAAATCTGCTTCTTAGGCACAAGGGTCCTGTGGCTGCCAGGTCAGATATGCAGAGGTTGCTCCCCATTGCTCCCCATGCCCCACCGAGAATCCACTGAATTGGTTGCACAGAGCCTCTCAGATAGGGGACTGCTACTCAATTCCTGTGCCCAGGTCCCACCATTCTCTACAAGTGTAGCACCTGGCTTTAAGTTCCAGAGTACAGCTCAGGGAAACCACAAGTCAGTCCACTCCCTCCTCAGCCCAGTGCAGACATGGCACGGTGCACTCGAGAGTTCAGGATGGCTTTGGCTGTTGCCTGATCCCCACAGCACCTGTCATCTTGTGCAATGGTTCTGCACCGACTCTTGGCATGTCCTAGTCTCAGGATGTAGGAGGTCTGTGGGGGTGTTGGGTGCCATCTTGCAGTTCAGTCTGCACTGCACCAGCAGAGTGAGCATGGCACTCCTGTGTTCTATTCTCTTATTGTTATCCTCACGTTCTCTAATCTTTTTATATGTATCTCTTTCTTACCATTTTGTCCACAGTGAGTGTCCTGTGTTGCTTCTCTGTGAATTCACAATGCTGCTTCTGGGAAAAAATATCCATATGTAGGCAGATGCCTACACCTTTCACTTCTTTCCTTGGGAGCAGTGAGCTGGCAGGCTGCCTCTAGTCTGCCATTTTCCTCCTACCTCTAAGAAAAGAAATTTTAATGCATTATGGCATTTACAAATTTTCCAAAGTTATTATGTTGATGCTTAAAATTATAATAAATATATATAGCCAATAAAAAATAAGAAAACTTTTTAATCACATTCAATATTCTTAGAACATAATCTTCACTTTATATATCAAAACAAAACTATAAATATAGCTATCACTACTGGTTTTGATCAAAATAACTAATTAGATGATAGGGCAGCTATTTGAATTATAGTTAGGAATAATAAATACTCAATTTATCTTTAATTTGGTTTTGATTTTGCTTTCAAATCAGTAAATGTTTTCTGATTTCTGCAATTTAAATTACATTACAAAACTCAGTTTCATTTTATTCTTTTTATGAAATTAATATTATCATATCTTTACTTATCATCACATCATGTATTTAAAAGCCATATCTGATTAATTAGAAATTTTGAAATGTTCACATGATTTAGGAGGGATATGAGCATTTGTGTGTGTTTGTGTGTGTATATAGGATGGATATGTAGAGGAAGTACAGATACAGACTAAAATTCTAAACAAGGTACTTAATCAGCAAAATTATTTAATGCATGAATTGTGCTTGAGCATTATCAATTATTGATCATCATTATTAAAGCAATAGATGATTACAAATATGTTGAAGACATATCTGCCTGCATAGACTGGGGAAAATTACCACAAAATCAGCAAAAATAAGTACATTTCATTAAACAATTTCTTGCTCCTGAGAACATAACTACAGATAAATATAGCTAATAATTTTATTATGTTTATTTCCCAACTTCACACACATTCACACACACACAAATGCACACACATATTTGTGTTTGTGTATATATATATTTAACCATTACATATGAATATCAGAGGTAGAAAAACATACATTTAAAAACTGAGATTCATTTAAAAATTTATACTGTGATAAGAAGGTATGCATTTATACTGATATTTATGGGAAATAAATGTATTTATACTGATAAATGCTGTGAGTGGTGGAGGGAGAGACAGAGTGGATATATGAAAGCATTTAAGATGCAATCAAGCACATTTTAAAATTTTACAATCTATTTATCAGCTATATGATCCATCATAAGGAAGAAAGATGTTCTATTAACTTCCAGAAGTAACCAGAGTCTGTTTTGGTTTATAATCCAGGGTCAGTTACTCACATTCACTTGATTTAATACATTGAACTATGTCTGTTTACCTCACATAGTAACCAGATGATTTTGTTTTAATAAAAGCTGAAATCTCAAGTTATAGGAAAAAAAGATGTGCTTTCAACTTTTCCCCATTCAGTGTGATGTCAGTTGTGGATTGTCTTATATGGCTTTTATAACTTTGAGATATGTTCCCTCTATGCCTAGTTTGTTGAAGGTTTTTTAATCATGAAAGGCTGCTGGATTGTGTTGAATGCTTTTTCTGCCTCTATTAAGATGGTTATATAGTCTTTTTTTTTTTGCTTCTGTTTATGTGGTGAATAACATTTATTGATTTACATGTGTTGAACTATCCTTGCATCCCTAGGATAAAGCCCACTTGGTCATGGCAGATTATTTTTTTGATGTGCTGTTGAATTTGGTTTGCTAGTATTTTATTGAGGATATTTGCATCTATATCCATAAGGTATATTGGTCTGTAGTTTTCTTGTTTTGTTATATCCTTTCCTGGTTTTGAAGTCAAGGTGATATATTGACTTAATAGAATGAGTTGGAGAGCAACTCATTCTCTTTCTCAATGTTATGGGCTAATTTCTGCAGTATGGGTACCAGCTCTTCTTTTCAGGTCTGGTAGAATTCGGCTGTGAATTCATCTGGACTGAGGCATTTTTATTGTTGCTAGAATATTTTTTATTACTGCTTTGATCTTGCTTCTTGTTATTAGTATGTTCAGGAGTTCTTTATCTTCCTGATTAAGGCTTTGGAGGTTGTGTGTTTCCAGGAATTTTTCTATTTCTTCTATGTTTTCTAGTTTATGTACATGGAGATTTTTGTAGTATTCATGGATAATAATTCTTCATTTCTGTGGTATCAGTTATAATAGCTCCTTTTTCATTTCTGATTGAGCTTATTTGGGTCCTTTCTCTTCTATTCCTGGTTAATCTAGCAAGAGTTCTGTTGATTTTGTTTATTTTCTCAAACATCTTTTTGTTTTGTTGATCATTTGTATTTATTTATTTTTTTCATTTTATTTAGTTCCACTCTGACATTGTTATTTCTGACATTTGTTATTTCTTTTCTTCTGCTGGCTTAAGGTTTGGTTTGCTCTTCCTTTTCTAGTTCCTTGAGATGCGTCATTAGGTTATTAACCTGTGATATTTCTGTATTTTTGATGTAGGCATTTAAGGCTATGAATTTTCTTTTTTTAAAAAAATAAATTATTAGATACATTGGAAGTTAAGTTACATACTTATACAACCGAGGAGAATTCAAGTCAGTGGAAACACGGTTTTAAAGAGATTTTTAAATTATGGATTGTACTTGCAAAACATTGTGTAACTAATCCATTGGCTTATTCTGATGTAATACATTAAAATAACATATTCATCGAATTATCATTATAGCACTGCAAAGTTGAAAGGATCTACCCCTTCCTATATGTATTCAGAATAAAATAAGTTTACTAAGCACAGCTTCTGTAAAGCAACTTTCTTCTTTGCCATGCAGTAAAAGGACATTTTCCATCTGCATTCTTCTGAAGTCATGGGAATCTCTACCAAGTACTCACTATGTATAGAAAAGATATCACTTATGTGTTTTAGAATTGTAGAAAATAAATAGCTTTTTAAAAATAAACATCATAAAATAAATATTATAAACTAGGAGTGTTTTATGTGGGCCAAGAAAATATATTTTTGAAGAAATGTTATAATTCTGAAAGATATAAGAACCAATATCTGAGGAAAGATCCTTAAGATCTTACCTGAACTTCCTTATTTGGCAGTCAAGAAAAACAAAGTACAATGATTTAAAATTTACTACCATTATCAGATTATAATACTCCAAAGTTTTAGTTTACTGGGAAGGAAAATAAAACAATAAAATGATATTATAGACTCTGTAAAAGACAGGTTTACCTAATCACAAATCAAATTCTTCCAGGACTTAAGATATCCTCCATACACAAGCAATTCACTAATGGATACAGTATTCATTCATTAGCCATTACAGAGCTTTATTCTAATCTTAATACACACTAACATGGGATTAAAAAATCCTAACAGGTATTTTGCCTTATATATATTTTATTTTCTTAAATAAAGGGAAAAAAAGAGGAAGTGTTATTCCACAGGTATGAGAAATCATTATATCAATTTAGAATTATCTAGCCCATTTCTTATACATTTACAGAGTTAAAGCACCATTATTTCAACCCTGTCTTTACATGTGCCTACTTTTTCCTTCTGTTTTAAACTGAAGGTATTAGTTTAATCTTTAATTTATTGAATCCTTTCCCCAGCTATGTCTCACGTATGTGAGACAGCATGATTCTCAAAGGGGGGCTAAATCAAAGAGGTTACTGCTTAGGAGATTATCATGACCAGTCAAGGCAGTTTTAGCCTCAAGAACATTTTTGCAGGTCATTGGTTCCTACACAGAGTAATCTCTCTGAAGTTTAATTCTGTGCAGCAAAAATAGAGAAAGATAAAAGTATCTCTTTTCCATTTATAATCGGGCCTTAATTGATCTCAGCAGATTTCCTAATTGCAGAGGTTCCCTCAGGTAGGTCTTCTCTTTCCTCATCTGTGGAATCATGCTGCCATAATCAGCACTTTAGGTGTTACATGAAGGCTGCAGAAATCCCTTTCTCTATGTACAATAAAGGGGAGAATTATTATAGCTTGTACCTAAAATAATGGCTTTGGCTTTAAGTGCAAAGCCACAAAGGAAAATGGTATAAATGTTAAGAACTTAATGCAATGATTTTGTGAACAGAAAAAAAAATATTTCTGTAATTTTATAAAATTTTAGTAATTGAATAATAATTACATTTCCTTATACATTCACAACTTCTTTCTTATCTCTTTTGGAGTGAGAGCCTTTTATCATTTAGTATAATAGATTTATCATGAATCTACACATATTTTAGGTAATGTAAGTGGGACACTGATGAAATCAATGGTGTAAGTATTACTTTGACAAAAGTATCTCTTTCTATATGTTTTCCACTTTTCTCCATAGAATAGCTGTTTTATGATAGTTACATTCTATCAAAAATAAAGTGATATATGATTCACTCATCCTAACTAGACTAATAACTAATAATAATCATTATTGCTACTGATCTATAGCAAATTTTCAACTATTATCAAATACCTAGAATCTCACTTTTCATATATTTTTCTAAAGTAGTTATATGCATAATTATTTGAGATAAAGTATTAGTAAATATTTGAAGTATTTTTCCATTTTATTTACAAATTCTATTAATACTTGTATTTGACTTGCTTTATAAAAATATTTTCAGTCTGAAATAAAATTGGACTTGATTTCTCCATATTTTGGTCATTTCAATTGTTGTTAAATGCAAGCACTTCAGATTATTAAGTTCTATCCAATTGATTGAAGTCCTAATGACTGAGTCAAAATTTTGTTATACAAACATATAAGCATATTCTGTTTTAGTTCTACCACTGGTCATATACTGAGTTGTCATGAAAATGATTTTTAATTATAGGAAATAACTAGCTACTATAGTTATATAATAATTTGCAAATCTCCTAAATATTTCCATTTTATATGGTTTCTTATAATCACATATGGGAATAAATCCTGTAGAACAAAATCTACCCCCCAATCAGAATTAGTACCACTAGAGCCAAACTGAGTAGTCAAATGCATACATGGAAGAATTTCTGTCTAATCTATGATACAACTACTGGAGATACCAGGCACAATTATGCAAACGTCTGTATACATTTGCACACATGCATACCCAATTCTAGAAAAGTCTTAACAAATTGAGATGTTAACCCTGTAGTATTGCACTTTAAAACATGTATTATGTCTAATATATATATATATATATATATATA